>PVLD010019283.1:0-36813 GCA_004027595.1 Dinomys branickii | reverse complement strand
GAAATTAAAGTGGAAAATAAACAAAATTTACAATCAAATGAAAATGCAAATACAACCTACTGGAACATGTGGAACACAATGGAAGCATTACTCAAATGGGAAAATTGTACCTGTGGATTCCCACATCATTAAAACTGAATGAGCACAAATAAATAACTTACACTGCACTGCAACCTTCTAGAAAAATAAGAGCAAGATGAGCCCAAAGCGCAAAGAAGAGAGGACACTATAAATATCAGAGCAGAAATTAATGCACTTTTGACTAAGAAAACAATACAATGAATGAATGAGTCAAAGAGTTCACTCTTTAAAAAATAAATAAAATTGATAAACCCCTAGCCAGCATTATCAATAAATAAATGAAACATCTCAAATCCATGTGACAAGGAATGAAAAGGATGAAATGAATACAGATCCTGCAGAAATTCAGAAGATCATCAGTATTCACTTTGAAAATCTTTACTCTCATACGATGGAAAACACAGAACAAATGAACAGATTTCTAGATACATATGAATTACCAAATTTGAATCAAGAAGATATAGAAATCCTGAATAACCTATATCATTCAATGAAATTAAAAACATAATAAAAACCTTACCAACAAAGAAAAGCCTAGGTCCTGATAGTTTCACAGCTGAATTCTACAAGAAATTTAGAGGAGATCTAATGCCAATCTTTCTGAAACTCTTTAATGACATAGAAAGAGAAGCAATTAGCCCTTACTGAATCTCAAAGGAAAGAAGAGTGTTGGGATTATAGGCATGCACCATCACATCAGGCTTCTTCAGTTGAATAATGTTCCATGAGGGAAAATGGGAGAGAGGGCACGGTTTATTTTTCCTTCTGAAGTTTCACTTTTTGTTAGAGTGCAAAAGACTTCAAATTTATCTCCATTTGGGCTTGTTGTTTTGTTATCTTTCCAGAACACAGAGAGAAAATATTTATATCATTTAAGGTGTCAATTAAATACATACTTATTTAACTGACGGAGCACCAACCCTGAAGGGCAGGAGGGGCGAATAGTTACACAGTTCTAGTTCTGGGTCTAGTTTTGGTTCTAGGGAGTGCTTCTATGCTTTGGTACAGCTATTGAAATACTCCTGCAATGCATGAGCTTAGCTTGTGACAAAGAAATAATGGTGTTTGACATTCTATGTAGGGAACAAGCAGCCTTATGAAAAAGCATGGAGTAGTATTGGATTAGGTAACTATGACAACATTTACAAGAAACAAACTTAAGGGAACAGAAATTTAAGCTTTAAAGTGGCACTAGTTAGAAAACTACATTGGTTTAATTTTGCTTTTCATATCAAGGGTAAGAAAACATGATTTTTGTCTAGGATAAACTAGTACCAGAGAAGTCAGTAATTGCTTAAATGCCATATCAGTATACTATTCTTATTCATCTTTTATAACTAAACATAAAGAGAGAGTATTAATGACTAGAATGGCCAATCTTTTGAAGTAACTTAACTCTTTACAGGTACTATAAGATATGTGCCTTGAATGTTTCTTGCCCTTGATGTATTAAGAGAACCATTTTCATTGCAAGCACAACAGACCACTTTCTAATAATTGACCCCTCATAAAATAAACATCTGTGTTGACAAGGAAATGACAAAATAGTTTCCATTTATTGTGCTTTTAAGTGTTCCAAGATCTGTTTATAAATTTGTAAATAAACTAAAAATTTCCAGCACATGCAACATTGGGTTGTATTTCATATGCTTTAGAAGCACAATCTCTTTCAACTAGGAAGAAAATGCAATGAAGTACACTATTTAATGTGCTGAAATGCACATGTAGCAATATGTTTATTAATTTCATTTTAAATATAAAAATGAACCTCTGATAGTACAAACAACAGAACCGAGGACAAGCTAGATACAACTTGCAAAAATAATGATTAGTTTTCAGTTTTAAATAAGTAACCTAACTTCTATTAGCTTCAGTTTAATGTAAAAAAAAACCTGTACTATCTGACACACTCCCTTGAACATTCAAGTGGATGGCATGCTATGACTTCAAATGTCTTCCATGGGACATTGAGACACTCAATGAACAATTTTTACAATCAAAGCATCAACTCTGTAATAAGTGTGCATTAATCACACTAATTTTGGTGTGCTAAACTGAACTTACTTTACACTATCAATAATTGACATTTTGGTAGGATAATTCAGAAAATTTTCTAGAGTGGGTCTATTTCAAAATTCAAAACATCAAATATGTATCCCAAATTTTATATTTTCATACTGAGATATAACACATAGGAAAAATAATAAAAATTTTAGTATGTAATGCCAAAGTGTGAAAAGTGCTCCTTAATTTGAGTGTGATATAACCTTGCTGAATTATGGTTGTTAGTCCTATAAAATGGTCAACATTATACATATATTACAAATAACAGAGATTTTCACATAGTAATTGATCAACATACTATTGGTATTCATTTATTTATAGTTGTAGATTTCATTGAACACTGAGAATGGCTTTCTTTAGGTTATTTTTGGTATAATAATATTTCTCCCCAAATACATCAAATCAGCCTGGGAAAGAATTTGATCTACATACCAATGGAGGGGATGGTGAATGTGGACACACCAAAGCACCATTTGATCAATTCCCACAGAGGTTTGACTGGTTTCCCACGGTCACCAAGCAGATCCACAAATTTCAGAGGTTTCTAAGATTGAGAAAGAAAACACAAGGTTTTTTTTTTAAAGTTTGGTTGATGAATAATGGCTATGAGATAAATGGAAGTCAGACAACACTCAGATATGTTATACAAGTTGGAACGAAAATTTTTTGAAAGTGGCAATTGGTGATAGGACATGGAGAAAAAGTAATTTTCCAGCAAGATTTGGGAGAATGTAAATTATTAAAGTAATCACTAATATCATTCAAAAACTAAAAATAAGTCTATCACATTGTCTAGCACTTCTAGGTATATATCTCAAAGAAGTGAAAAAATTTCACCCAAAAATCCCTGAATGAATCTTCTTATTGAGGTGCTATTAACAATAACAATAATTTGTAATCAACGAAGTTGTCTTTCAGTAGATGAGAATATATAAAAATTGTCCATAGAGAAAAGACTAAAATGATACTTTGCAAGTAAATATTGGTAACTAGATAGAATCTTCACTTTTTTCTCAATTTTTATTAGTACATATTTGCAGCATATAATGACTGCATATATCATAGGAGATTGGTGCATGTACATTCTTTTTTTTTTTTTGCGGAACTGGGGATCAAACTAAGGACCTTGTGCTTGCCAGACAGGCACTTATTCCACTGAGCTATATCCCCAGCCCCCATTTTTGATTCTTTTACATCACCTATCCTGCCCCTTCCTCCCTACTCTCTCCAACTATTGGTTTGTTCCATATTTGCAAACTTTTTATATACAGATTTCCTAACTTTTCTCACATATAGAAAGCTTACAGCTCTTCCTCATTTAAAAAATGTTGTCAGTATGTTTGTCATAAATAAAGTTTAGTAGATTGAGATAAGGTTCTTCTAAACCTATAATTTCAGAATTTTTATCATTAATGAATTTTGGGTTTTGTTATTGGTTTTTCTGCATCCAATTAAATGATCATGCTGTTCTTTCTGTTTGTTTGTTTCTGTTTATGTCATATATGACATTAACTGATTTGCATTTGCTGAACTGTTCTGCGATCCCTGGGATTAAATTTACTTATTCATGATAAATGTCTTTTTTAAATGATTTACAGCATTATTTTTCCCAGTATTTTAGTGTTTATGTTCATTGAAGAAATTGGTCTGTAGCTTTATGTTTTATTTGGGTTGTTGTCTGGTTTTGGAATCAGGGTAATTCTAGCTTCCAGGAATGAGTTTTGAAACACTCATTTTTTTTCTGAATTTCACTAAAATGTTTGAGAATTACTGACATTGTATCTTCACTTAAATAAGTCAGGGGTGAATGCTTCAGGTAAGAAACTTTTGTTAGTAGGTAATTTTCTATTAGTGCTTCAGTTTTTTTCCCAGTATCGGATTGTTCAAAGATTTTTATGTCTTCTTTCTTTAGTTCTTGGTTTTTCTTGTGTGAATAGGAATCTGCCACTTCTTCTCAGTCACTTTTCTCATTGCTGTGACAAAATGCTCAACATTCACAAGTTAAAGGAGAACAAGCTTCAGTACATAGTCCGTTGGTTCCAAGGCAAGATGGCATGGCAGAGGGTCATGGCAGAGGAGTTCATGGCATGAAGGATGCACCATCAATGAGCAGCAGCAAGCAGCAAGAGAAAGATGACCTTTCTGTCCCATTATATTCCATCCAGGCTACAAGTCAATTTATTGGTGCAACTCATGCCCAGGATGGGGCTTGCACTGTTCAAATGTTTATATTCCAGTGTCACACAATTAGTCCACAGTCACACACACACACACACACACACACACACACACACACACACACTAATTCAACCTTCAAAACTACCCATCTATGACCACATGAATACTTGGAGGACATCTTCATACATTCCAAACCTGCCCCACAAGAGAATCCTATACATTCCTTCATGCAAAAGGCATTTAGTCCATCTATAAGAGTTTCCAAAATCCTAAAAGTTTCAGCATTGCTGAAAAGTCCAACTCCAAAATCTGCTCTGTAATTTAAGGCAAACTGTTAGCTCTGAGCCTTATACAAATGAAAAGAAAATTAAACACAACAAATAATGGCACAAAATACACATTTCCACTCCATAGGATACAAATGAGAGATGGAAAGGAATGAGACCAAAGCAAGTTCAAAATTCAGCAAGGGAAACATGAAGTCCTGAAGTGCCATGTCCAGCACCTGGAGTAGCATGTGGCTAGTTGTAAACTCCAAAGGGCTTTGGTGGCTCTGCAACGATGGTATAGCCAGTGCCTTAGCTTCCATGGCTTCTATCTTGGGCCCGCTTTGTTTGATACTTGCAGATTTCTTCAGATGATCCATGTTCCTGACAGCTCCAAACTTCCAGTGTCTCCACTGCTCCTTTAGCTTCACATTCACAGCTTGACAGCCTCCCCTCTCAAGAGCACACTGCCTGGCCTCCCAGGGCTTTGACATGTAGTTGAAGCTTTCCTGACCCCGTGATTCTTGCATTGTGTATGCATCTAAAACCATAACCACGTGGATGATCCCAAGGCCTGCTGCCAACTGGAGCAGTAGTCAGGCTTCCTTCTGTCTTGGCTTTAAGGGTCAAGGGACTGGATTGGTTGGTATTGTGAACCCAGTCCCGAGAAACAAATTCTCTATATTGCTGCCACTTTGGAACATGGCGGTCTGTGGTTCTCTTCTCAAAGCAAATTTCACATTTGCAATTTTGAGACTGCACAGGAAGGAATTCTGCTAGTTCTTGTGATGTCCTCAGGCCATCTTTTCCATTATCCTCTTCCTTCTCTTTTTTTTTTTTTTTTTTTGCGGTACTGGGGATCGAACTGAGGACCCTGCGCTTGCTAGGCAAGTGCTTATTCCACTGAGCTATATCCCCCCTCTTCCTTCTCAGCAACCAAGTTCTTTTCTGTTCCTTCTCTGCTACCAGAGCTTCCTCTCTGTCCATACTCAAAACATTCTAAATCATTCTGATGCGATCTTTGCTCATAGATTGGGCTAAAAGCTCCCAAATGTACCCATGTCACTGCCAAAATAGGCTGATTAAATAATCTACCAGAATAATTAGTCCAGTACCCTTAATCTCGTTCTCAGGCAATACTTTTAGACAGGAGCAAAGTGCACACAAATTTCCTGCCTAAGCATAATACACATTGTCTGGATTCCAACCAGCAGTGAAGTCTTCATTCCTAAGGCTGATGTTTAACATCTGCACTTCTATCAGCATTCTGATATTCTGAGCATGGACCAGATTCTCCCATCAGGTGTACTTTACAGTGCACCAGGTTTGCTTCTTCAACCACCACCTCTAAATTCTTTCCACAGGCAAGTTCCAAAGGCTTCCGAAACCTATGACCAGGTAGCATCAAACCAATGACCCCACTTGTCTGGTAACAAAATGTGTGTTACATTTTTCATTACTGTGATAGAACACTCAACACCCATAAAATGATGAAAGGTTTATTGGAGGTCACAGCCTATATAGCTTTCATTTCAGATTGACTCATTCCAAGGCAGAGAGCAACAGGACAGGGGAGTCCAGGGCAGGTCAGGCAGGAGGCAGCAGCAAGGCTGCCTTCTTTCTTTCTATCATTTTGTATTCCATCCAGGCTATAAGCCTATTGACTGGTAACACCCACAGCCAGTGTGTGGCTTCCATTTTACACACCTTTAATCACAGGATAGCGCCCTTCATTCACAGTCATGCGTGTGCACACACACACACACATACACACACACACACACACACACACACACACTAATCCTGCCCCTTTCAAAATTCTCCACCTATGACCACATGAGGCTTCGGGTGGGCATCTAATATAAGCTAGTATGCATAAATTGAACATTCTATGATCCCTGGGATGAAATTTACTTGGTCATAATTTATGCCTTTTTAAATGATATATAACATTCTCTTTGTGAACATTTTAGTGTCTATGTTTACTGAAGAGATTGACTTGTGGTTTTCTTTTTTAATGGACTCATTGTCTGGTTTTTGAATCAGTAAAATTCTAGCTTCTAGGCATCACCCTGGAAGTATTCATTCACTTTCAAATGAACTAAAATGTCTGAGGATTACTGACATTGTATCTTCACTTAGCTTCTTTCAAAATTCAGGAATGAATCCATTACCTATTAACTTTTGTTAGTAGGTACGTTTTTATTACTGCCTCAGGTTTGTTGCCTAGCATTGTATTTCTGATGATATTTTTCTGCTATTTGTAGTTCATGTGGGATGTGAAGGGTGACTTGAAAAAGATAAACCTATAGTGAAGAAAGGGAGGTAAGAGAATTGGCAGTAAGTGAAAAATGTAGGGTTAGACCCTGTTGGAATCATTTTTATAGCTGAGTTAGAAGGATAGATTTAATAGGGTTTTAAAGAGTCACTGTAAAGGCAGGAGGAGATATACAGGTGAGTGTAAATTTCTTCAGTGATTATGGGTGGTTGTGAGATGGTTGGAACCTTTTTGTATATTTGCACCTATGTTTTCATCCTCTAAGACCAAGTTTGTTAAGGGCTGCCAACATAGTCCCTTCAATGATACTGTTATAGCACTAGTCAATTCTTATTTTCTAATGCACATATGCAGAATACATATATATATCCCATATTTTATGTTATCATATTCCATATTATAAGTGGAGAGGAGGACAAGGAAGGCAAGCTGAGAGTAAGAGGATAAGAGGAGAAAAGGAATAAGAAAGGAAGCAGCTCAAAAGTTAAAAAAATAACGGTAATCAAAAGTAAAATGTAAAGACTAAAAAGTGAGAACGACCAACGGGCAAACATTAAACAATAAAGTCAAATTTAGAGATGCAGTACAGAAACAAGACCCAGAATAAAAGAAAAATAAACACTAGATAAGTGAGCATAAGCCAGTAACATCAATAAAAATAAAATCCTTCAAAAATGTGACAGCATTATCTCAGAGTGTCTACAGCGGTTCCTGTCCAATGAAGTCATAGTCTGATTATAAGCAGCTAAGGTGTTTCTCTGTGTGGACAACTCAGTCACTTGCCAGAGGCAGGGACGGTTGTCCCTCCATCAGGAACCATCTTCTGGGTGCTCATGCTGTGGCCAACTGTAGGCCTCCATCTCTATCTCAAGATCTAATTGCCTCATTCAGTTTAGAAAATAAATGTGGTACAATTTGTATCACTCCTGGTTCCTTGTTTGGAATTGACTTCTGCCAGGGTCTTTATGCTCCTACTCCTTTTAATGTCTGGTAAATATTGTGGGCATCTCTGTCTTCCCGCCACTGCTATTCTTTGCCCAGCATAGTATATGCTCAGAATACCTTCAGCCAAGATGCCAGATTTTGTCTCCCTGCCTGGAGTTGTTTATCTGTATGTATGTATATATGCACTAAATATCAGCACATCCTACTTCATAAAAACGACTAATGGATGTAAACAGTAAGATAAGCACCAGTACAACTGTAATGGGGACCTCACTATTCCACTGTTACAAATAGGTAGATGAACCAGACCAAAAAATAGACAAAGAAATATCACAGTTAAACAAAATCTTTGAACAAATGGACTCACTATATATCTACAGTGTTCCACCCAACAGCAACAGAACACACATTTTTCTCAGGAGCAAATGGGGCTGTCCTGGAAATACATCACAGACTAGCCCATAGAGTATGCTAAAGCACATTCAAATGAATCAAAATTATCCCATGCATATTATCAAATCATAGTCCACTGAAACTAGACTTCAGTAGCGAATGATACTCAGAAACTATGCAAGCATATGGAAATTATATCATACCTTTTTGAATAATCAATGTGTAAAGAATGGCTACAATTAAGAAATCAACTAATAAAGAGTGCTGGCAGAGATGTAGGGAAAAACAAACACCTCTTAATTGTCAAGTCTAAATTGATATAATCACTGGGAATTAGTATAGAGATTCCTCAAAAACCTGTCATGTTTGATCAAGCTATTCCCCTTTTAGATATCATCATCCTACCACAGTGATACATGCATAGCATATTTATGTTTCTTCCAGCACAATTTGTAATAGCTGAATCTTGGAAACAGGCTCTATGCCCATCATGAGATAGATGGTTAAAGAAAATATATTTATATCAAGTGGAGTACTGCTCTGACAATAAAGGATAAACTTTTAGGCATTTTTAGGTAAAGAGATGCACCTCAAGAACATAATCTTTAATGAAATAAATCTGGCACACAAATTTAAATATAACATTGTCCTCTAGTATGACAGCCTCTAAGTATAAATAAAGAGAAATATCCAGGATAGATATTAGAGAACTTGCTCAAATGGGAAAAGGAACAAAAAATGGGGCAGGGGAGGGAAAAGAGGTTTAAAAAATTGAAAGAAAACTGGAAATAGACTTTTTTAAACAGGGAAGAATTGGAGGGAGGAGAGAAAATGAGAACAAAAAAAGGAATAAAGATGTATTATGTGTATATATTCATCATCCATGATGAATGTGATCATTAGAGTGAATGTACTCTAAATATGCACTAATAAAAATAAATTAAACATAAAAAATCTTAATATACATTATCCACACTATCACCATTAGTCAGCAGTAATTGCTATTTATGATAATCAATTCATACCAGATTTTTTTTTGAGAAATGTTATGAATTTACACTGCAATTCATTTTCTTCAATGTCTCCTTTCTTGGATGATGTTTTCCCTTGATGTAAGCCCTTCTGTATATTATCTGCTTATATCATGTGTTCATAGTTCTTATTAAGAGCCTTTTAAAAGTAAAATTTCATTTTCTACTAATAAAAGGACCTAAATATAGATTAGAGCTCATTAGGTTTTGGGAAGTACAGAAGGAACAATGGATGAAGAAATGCTGAAGTTGATCAATGAATCGCACTGAGCCCCATTAATATATACAATTCATATACATTAATAAAAATAGAATATAATCTGGAAACCACATTGTTAGCACAATAAAATGAAGAATTTGCAAAGCACCATTACATATAACATGTAAATGCTCATCAGTTAGTGAGTGAATAAATAAAATATTTACCAACACTGTGAAATGATACTTAGCCTCAAAAAGAAATACAGTATTAATGCATAATACAACATGGATAATTCTCAAAACATTATGCAATGTGAACTACATCAATAATATTCTCTTTTTCTTGGTACCAGGAATCACTCATGACCTTGCACTTGCCAGGCAGGTGCTGTGCCACTGAGCTATATCCCCAGCCCTAAGATCAATAATAAAATATCACCTAATGTATGATCACATTTGCATAAAATGTCTAGAGTAAATCCATCTATAGAAACAAAACATAGACTATTGACTGATTAAGGCTGAAAGGGGGACTAGGAGATTGGGGAGTGACTGCTACTGAATGTGAATATCCTTTGATGGAAAGTTATCTAAAATTGTGATGATAGTTACACACCTCTGTAAATATATCAAAAGCCATTGATTTGTACATTTTAAAAGGACAAATCTCAATCTATGTCTGTTATTAAAAGTCAGGTACATTAGCATAAAAATGTGTTATCCCCATTTTTATTACATTAAAATCTTCACATATTGTGCAAACAATCTAACTGTTATCAAAATATAAAAAATTACAGAAAGGTTATGACCTTTTATCCTGAATCAGGCATCATAATTCAAGGTAAGACAAGAAGAATTTTTTCTTCTCTTTATTATTAATTTGCATTTTATGCTCAGATCTATTTATCAATTGGTATATACATGAAGCCACTCAAAATTAAAGGAGAATTTCTTCTGGAAATGAAGCCAGAGTGAGCTTTATTATTAACTATTAATATAGTTTTGATCACACATTGACTACAAATTTAAATTTCTGAGTCAAAAATCCTCATTTGTTTTATTTATTAACTTCTGGATTATTTCCAAGGTGGTCGTATAAAGGAAACATTATTTATTTATAGACATAATGATAATTTTTTATTATCTTCCTTATGACAAGAAATGTCACGTGAGTTCTTCCTACTATATGTCAGGTATTTCAGTGGAAATAGTCTTAATCTACACAATAATCTTGTAACATGGGTGTGAAAGCTTCAATTTACATAACTCTCGTGCAGCAGGAAAATTTCTTCCCTATGATACCAAAACTACAGTATGACCTGTGTCTTGGATTTCCATCTGACACAATGCAACATATTCATTCCTATTAGATAGTACATGCAAATAAGTAAAACACTACAAAAGATTTTATGCTTCTTAAAATGTCAAATTTAACTTTTTATTAAAAATGCTTGTATATAAAATTTTCACCACACATAAATAAAGTATGGTATGAGGCATTTTCTTCTACAGGTACCTGCATTAGCTTCCAAACTTAGCAGATATAAACAGAAATGGAAAACATACAGGAGAAAGGCAGATAGACAAAAATATTTTACCCCTAGAAAACCTCTCATGGAGAAGCTTACCTTAGACCATTATAACTAGGATTACTTAATCATTTTATATTATATTGAATGTTAAATGCTATCAGTCTAGCATATAACATGTGAGGATTAAATTTACACAGTTTTCCTCTTACATACTTTGAGTTCTTGTCCATACCTTGTGTTCCCCTGCGTGTAGAACATACATTATCAAATCTCCTAAAAGATTCAGTTCTCTAACTCATGCACAGTTTGGTGCACTCCTCCACAAGGAACCTGCCCTGGCTTCTATAGAATAGACCCTGCCTCCAATTGCCCATGCGTATATGCTGTTCACAGCACAACTGCACAGAGCACTCTCTTTAAATACTTCTTTATTTCCCTTGTTTTTATATCAGTGGTGATAACATGTGGCTCACAAATGAAACTTAATGAAAACCTAAGAAAAGAAGGAAGAGCGTAAAGAAAATCAGGCACATACCTTCCCATCAGATCCTATTGCTGACATCATTGTGACCCACAACTGAAAGGAATATTTCATTCGCTTCAGTTTAACATGCTGAACCGAAGCTCCAAGGATACTTTCAAGGTGATCCACAACCTTTCAAAATAATAATATGAAAATATACAAACATGATGAGAAAGATATACAACTGTGTAGTGATATCAGCAAGCTAGCAAGCTACAGAGTTGCAAGAATCTCTTCCATTATAACAATGCAAAAACAACAAAGGAAAGATTTAAGTCGATATATGAAAACAGATTTATGAAAACAAGAATTTAAGAAGCCATAGTAACCAGATAAATGACTAAAAAGTAAAGACTACTCACAAAAGTTAGGTTGTTTTATAGCATTTTATGAAAAAAGATAAAACAAAATTTCATAACAAGATAAGGGAATAACAATAGTTAATAGACTACATATTATCTTCAAAGTAGTTGCTATTTAATTTAATATGATGCCATTTGTTGATTTGGGTGCTACTTGTTGTGCAATCAGGCTTCTGTTCAGAAAGGTCGTATCTAGGCCTGTATCTTCAATTGTTTTACCTACTTAAATTCATGGAGATTGTTTCTGTTTCAGTATGTATATCTTTGATGCATTTTGATTTTAGTTTAGCATGTAGTGAGAGATGCAGGTCTAGATTCAATCTTCTGCATGGGGTTAGTCAGTTTTCCCAGTAGCACATTAATGAAGCTGTTGTTCCACACTGCATTGCTGGGGTTCTTGTCAAAGATGGCTAAATGTGTTGAGGTTTGTTGCTGCATCCTTTATTCTGTTCCATTTATCCGTGTGTGTGTGTGTGTGTGTGTGTGTGTGTGTGTGTGTGCCATAACATGCTATTTTTTTAATCACTATCTTTAATATAACTTAAAATCTGGTATTATGATGCCTCTTGTTTTGCTATTGTTGTCCAAGATAGCTTTGCTCTTCTGCTTTCCTATGAAGTTTATAACTGTGTTCCTTAACTCTGTGAAAAAAACCCTGCCAGATTAACATTGTGACTGCATTAAATCTACATATCAATTTTGGATGGATGGTCGTTTTGACATTAGTGGTTCTGCCTATTCAGAAATAATGTAATTTTCATTCCGATTCCTTTTCCAAAGTACTATAATTTTCCTTTTAGAGGACTTCTACGTCTTTAGATAGGAAAATAATAATATTCAAGCTTCTCTGAATATTACGGTTTCTCTAATTTCTTTCATAGTGTTTAAATTATTGGCGTATATGAATGCCATTGACTTCTGTGCTTTGATTTTTCACCCTGCCATCACACGGAAGCTGTTTTTTAGGTCTAGGAGAATTTTGGTGAAATTTTAAGTGGTTCTTTGTGAAGAATCATACGGTCTGTGAACAGAATAGTTTGACTGCTTTTCTTAGGCATATCCATTTTATTTCTTTCTCTTACTGGTTTCTTGTGCTAAAATGTTGCATATTACATGGAAGAGGAAAGGTGATAATGGGTATCCTTGCTTGTTCTTGATTTAAAGAAAAATTCTTAGTTTTTTCTACTTGTATCATGATAGTGTCAATAATCTTGGCATGAATGGCTTTTATCAGAACGACATGTTTCTTTTATATTCATTTTTAGAACTTTAATTGTGAATGGATGTCTCATTTTTCAAACCTTTTTTCTACATCTATTGTGATTATCAAGTGTTTTTTTTAATCCTTGCTTCTATTTATGTGATGTACTACATTTGTCAATTTGGGAATCGTGAACCATACTTAGGCCACTAGAATAAAGTCTTCTTTGTAATGGTGTATAATCTTTCAAATAATATGTGGATATTAGCTTGAAAACTACTTAAAGAAGTTACGAGAGCAACGGTGTGACTGAAGTATAGTTACTGCAGACTTTTGGCTAACTCTGGATAGGAGATTACCAACACTGAAATCAAATTCAACTAAAGCCTCGAGAATAAGCAGTTATGAGCCTGTATTTATTATCTTCAATACCCACAGCACCACGCATTTTGTCTTCTGAAACTATGTATGCACTTAAAACACAGGAAAACCCTAAAATAATGAGGTAAAAATGGTGGCCCTTGAAAAGATGCAATAAACTCTAAAAGTGTTGTTGTTTTCCAATTTATACAGCTATAAAACAGTTAAAAGCATAAAAATAGATATAAAATGCAGAGTAATGCTGGAATAAATGTAAATTTAAGAGGGACTAAATTTATTGATATGGTCACATTAAGGAAAGACTAGTTACAGTTCAGGGGGTTCCAAAGGGCTGTAAAATGATGAGCCAAACATAGTTCAAAAGCTGGACTGCACTAAATGAATTGCATCCTAGTTCTGCCTTGCTGAGGTTTGAAAGAAAGAATTCAAACTATTAGGAATTTGTGTCATTTAAGTTGTGTTCCCCATCTGGAGAGAGTCCAAAGAACAAATATTTATCACAAGTGTGAAGAGATTTGTGAATCTTGGAAGATCTAATGATCAAGTTCATCTATAAACAGTAAGTACCAGAAGTATTCAACAGGAAAATATTAAATCAAAGGGAGTTAATTTAAAGAGAAAGTAGCAGGAGAAAACAGATAGCAATTAATTGACAAATACTAGGTAGGTATGAAACCTCTATTAAACAGAAAAGCAGCCACCAGAATTATCTGATACATAGACATGGCATTATCTATCTGATTATGTTCATAGTATTGAAAAAGATAAAAATGCTGATAAATCTTTACTAAATCTGTATAAGCAGAAGAGTCTTAGGACAAATAAAAATCTAGCATAATAAAAAGAAAGTCATGGCTCCTTAATGAATTTCTAGACATTGGTAAGGATATAGGCTCACAATTTTTTGAATGAAGGGGAACAGGTCCCTGGATAAAGAATCCCAATAAACTTCAAAAGAACTATACTTTACTGTTAATCTCTGTCATAGTATTTCCCAGACTATAGATCTTCACTAAAATTCACAAAAAATAAATAATCACAATTTGGGAAGATTATGGGCTATGGACTCTGAAATATCACTAATACCAGTAGACTTAAAACATTGCTATAATCTAACAGAATAGAAGTACTAAAAAACTAAAGATATTTATGTTAAATGTAAATGGTCATCAAGGGGTGTGCTAAGCAGACCAACATTTAATATTGAAGTATATCTATCTCTGTCCTTGCCTGATAATATCATTAACAAAGCAGCCATAGACTTTGTGTTTCTGGTGCAGATTTTTATTGTTGTTGGGTCCTTCTCTGGTTTTGGTATCAGGGTAATCTTTGCTTCCAGGAATGACCTTGGGAGTACTGCTTCCCTTTCAGTTTCATTAAATAGTTTAACTAGTAATAGCATTAGATCTTGTCAGTCTCACTGACTGATTTTGTGTTACCTAGGATTTTTATATCTTCTGATTCACCTTTGGTAATTCATATGTATCTAGGTATCTTTCCATTTCTTTTGAGTTTCACAACTGATTAGAGTAAAGGTTCTTGGAAGTAGATATTGAAGTTCCTCTGGATTTCTGAAGGTTCAATTGATTTTTATTCCTAATTGAATGAATTTGAGTCTTTTGTTTACTTTTTTGATAAGGTTCACTAACGGTTTGTCAGTTTTATTTAACTTTTTGAAGATTGAACTCTTCAATTCTTCTATTTTTGTATTGTTTTCTTATTGTCAATTCCATTAATTTCTGCTCTAATCTTTATAATTCCCTCCTTTGTAAGTTCTTAATATTAAAACAGAAATAATAAATCTGTGGGAAGAGAGAATAGTTAGAATTCTTTAAGACACAAGTGTAGGCAATGACTTCATGAGCAAAACCCCACATACATGGGAAACACTACAAAGAATCAATAAATGGCATCTCATCTTACTAAAAAGCTTTTATGCAGGAAAAGAACTGAACAACCATGTGAAAGGACAACTGAGTGGTAAAAATCTCAGCCAGCTATTTTTCAGACAGAGGACTAATGTAGAACACATAAATAATTCAAAAATATTAGACCTTTCCCCAAATTTAAAGGCTTAGTCCAAAAATGGGCTTCTGAAATGAATAGACACTTCTCAGAAGAAGGTGTACAAATGACAAATAAATATAAGAAAAAAAAATTTAACACCATTGTTCATTCAAGAGATGCAAATTAAAACAGTGCTGAGATTCCATCTCACTCTAGAAAGAATAGCTAATATCAAGAAACCAACAAATAACAAAGATTGATGAAGCTGTGGGGAGAAAGGAACACTTTCACTGTTGGTGGGAGTGTAGACTGGTGCTACCACTGTGTAAAACAGTGTGAAGAGTCCTCAAAACACTAAGATCAGAGGTCCCATTCAACCCAGCTATTCCCCTTCTTCGTATATTCCCAAAAGAACTGAAAGCATCATACCACAGTGATGTATTTTCACCTATGTTAATAGTAGCACAGTTTGTAATAGCTAAATATTTGAAATAATGCAAATGCCCATAAACAAATGAATGGATAAAAAAGTTGTTGTTTTTATACATTGGAGTCATACTCAGCCATAAAGGATAGGACCTTGCGACATTACCCTTAAGTGACATACTTAGGGTACATGTGTATATATCACATTGTTTCTCTCGTGTGAGAAACTGAAAGAGTAAATAAGAACCAAAGAGTGTAATAGATATTGTGAAATAGGAAGAAATTGTTCAGAAGGAAAGGGGAACTTGGTGGGGAAGGAAGGAAGGGAAAAGAAAAACGTGAGAAAAACTGAGAAAATAAAAATCTTTGTAAACAAAGAGGAGAAAGCAGGTTAATGTGAGGGGAGGGGAAAGGGAAAAAAGAGGAACAAAGATATACAATGTACAAGTTTCCTATGATGAATGTGATCATTATGTATATACAAACTGTAGCAATAAACTTAATTAGAAAATAAATGTACCCTTTTCAAATTAAAATGTTGACGTGCTAGCGAAGGCATGGCTAATCCGTACCCTGTGGGCTCCATGTGGGCCTAGACAACTTTAAATGGGGCCACCTAAGAAGACATACTTTTAATGTCATCATGTGACTTTAGTGGCCTTTTATGTACCTCAGCTGTGTAGCACTTGACTGTGAACTACATAGTTGAAAAAAGAATGCTGTGTAGAGGAGTGTGCAGTGCAGTATTAACAATGGCTCTGAAACCCAGTGCACATTCAAATTGAAACCCGCATGTATGAGCCATTTCACATGCTTGTGTAGCTTGAAAAGTGAAGCACCTCAGTTACTGATAATACTGTTTGAACCTACCTACCAATGTGTGTACCTGGAAGGACAAGCCTTAGTACTAGTAAGCAGATAGGAAAGTTTTCTCATGTAAATATTTAACATAGACTAGTTATGTTGTTTCATGAATAATTTAATGTAAGAATATAGAAAAGTAAAGGAAATTTTGTTATTTCTATACATGAACTATATTGTATATGCAGCCCAATACAATTCATCTTCATTCAGTGCAGCCCATGCAAGCATTTGAATGATAATGCCTTATATCTTAATGTTTCCATATCCAGACATAAGGTCTTCAAGGATCAATTGATCATAGGTGTGTGGCTACACTGTGATGAGTATGGTCAACCATGTGCAAATGTAACAAAAAGATGGCCATCTGTATGCCATAAAGAAAGTCTCTAGAACTAGACCATACCGGTACCATGTTATCAGACTTTAAACCTCAAAAATTGTGAGAAAATTTTTCCATAAGCCAATCATAAGAGTCCATTTCAGTCCCAACTCCCATGGCAAAACTACAAAAGCCAACTTCACCCCCTGACAGACATCCTGCTCTAATCTATTTGCCCCCTGACAAGCATTCTGCTCTATCCTGATCCACAAATGTCAACCCGTCCCAAAGATGCCCTGCCTGCTCAAGCAAAGCTGAAGTCAAACCCACTCCTAACAGTCCTGTCCCTCTACCTCTTTAATATAAACCCAGACTCCTTGGCCCTTGGCACAGTCTTTATGCTCAGAGGCTTGCCTGCCACTTCCACTCCAACAAAACTTCCTTCTCTGTTGCAGTACCTTCTACCAATTTTCTCAGTTGACCTCACCTCAATCTATAATACTATAACTGAAATGACTCATAAAAAGTTTCTTCTAAAGCAGCTGAAAAAACATTGAAACACCATTTAAAAATCTTAGTTAAAATGCCAGCTAATCAAATAGTTCACTAATTATTAGCAGACAGTCAGAACAGACTAATAGATTTGATAGGCTCTGATTTAAAAAAAAAAGAGCCCACCAGGTTAAGAGGTAATTTCAGCAGCTAGTCAAGCTTAAAAATACAAAAATTATCACAAAACAAAAGATATATTAAAATAAGAGAGGAGATAAGAACCTCTTATCCCAGGAACAAATGTGTGCTAATTTACTTCACAGCTTCTCCCAAACCACTGGGCTCAACTTTAAACAGTTACAAATATAAAATACCAGTTTTTTAAAACTCAGTTTCTTAAAAATCAGCTAAATGATGACTTTTCTCTAGACCCAAAATGCATTAAAGCCACCTATTGAAAACAAGCCCTTGCTGTCCTGCTTAACTATATGAAGTCAAAACAAATAATACAATTCAAAATACACTTAAAAATAAAACCTTATAATGAATACCCATCATAAGCTTTTCTCTTATTTTCAGTAAACTTTGCCCTAATTCCTTCCTTTTTATCTGCAATTTTATCTTCACCTTTGTGAAACAAAATATTCAAATTTGTATAAATAAACTTTTTCCAGGTGGTGTCATATTGTAAAGCTTAAAAGTTTCCTAGAAGACTTTGTGCATTATTAATAAGCACACAATATGTTATTTTCCCCAGAAACAGGCATCGTGATTTTAAGAATCTAGGGCTAGAAAAGGGAACATAACCATAAGCCATTACCACTAATGATAAACTATTATTTTTATTGAAGGCATTGGGACCTATTGAAGGCATTTGGGCCTATTGAAGGCATTTGGACATTTTAAGGCAGTGACTGGTCACTCAAGAGTTATAGCAGTGCCATTTGTGCACCTTTACCATTTGTTGCCATTTTGATCAAATTGGTCATTTCGAACAAACAGAAATTACAATAATTGCTCATTTGTAACAAGCTGATTCCAGTCCCTCCACCAGTACCTTAAGAATAATATATAGACTTGGCTGCTTTCCTTAATTACCCTAGTCTAACTTTTCACTCTGATTCTTCTATTTGCGTCACTCATTCTTAATCTCTTGGTAAAATTAACCTCTTAATATAAATTGTTTCTTCTACCTAAAAACTGCTAAACATGTAAAGATCATACAAATGGAGCCAGTACATGTGCCAGACTACTTTTACCATGGTCCCCTAAACCAACCCTCTAAAAAGAGTCCATAGATTCTAAACCTCATGAATTGTTGAACTTCTATTCAGGGCTCCATAAATTAGTTCACACACACAAAAAATTCCATGACTGCTGGCCTCCTACACTGACCCCTGTCAGCCCAAAACAGCTAGATAACAACTATGCCCATTTTCCCTAACAACAGTTAGAGACACTTCTTCAGAGTGGAAAATTTAACAGGGATGAGGCTAACATATCTTTGTCTAGAGTAGCAAAAACAAACAAAAACAAGCAAAACAAAATTAACACTTATACCAGCTTAAGAGTTAATGCAAGTCAGGTAACTTAAAAATATAAATAATGCCACTAGTGCTGAAACTCTTTAAAAAAATTGAAAGGGAACAATATTTTCAAAATTATTCCTGGAAGCAAGTATTACCCTGATTCTGAAACCAGAGAAGAAACCAACCAAGAAAGAAAGCTACAAGCCAATCACCCTAGTGAACACTGATGTAAAAATCCTTAATAAGATGCAGGCAAATAGCCTGCAATAAATCATTAAGAAGTTTATACATCAAAACCAAGTAGGATACATACCAGGGAAGGAAGAACAGTTATCATACACAAATCAATAAATGTAATATACCATATTAAAATAACTAAAGACAAAATTCACCTGATAATCTCAATAGATGCAAAAAAGAATGCAATAAAACCCCAAACCCATTCACGATAAAAACTCTTCAGATAATTGGAATAGATGATCTTTATCTTAATGTTATAAAAGCCACCTAGGACAAACTAAAAGCTAATATCATATTAAATTGTAAAAAAATGAAACTTATACTCTAAAATCAGGAACAAGACAAGGATATGCACTGTCAGCACTCCTATTCAATATAGTTCTAGAAATATTAGCCAGAGCGATTAGACAAGAGGAAAAAATAAAAGAAATAAAAATAGGAGAAGAAGACGTTAAATTATTATTATTTGGAGATAACATGGCACTCTATGTAGAAGGCCACAAAAACTCCATCAAATCTTGTAGATTAATATCTACATTTAACAGTATAGCAGGATACAAAGTCAACACTCAAAAGTCAATAGCATTCTAATACACAAGCTACAAACTCACAGAGAGAGAAATTAGGGAAAGTATACCCTTCATAATAACATCCAACAAAGTAAAATTCTTAGAATTCAATCTAACAAAGGGTGTAAGAAACCTATACAATGAAATTTACAGTACACTATAAAAGGAAATTGAAGAGGATATCAGAAAATGTATAGACATTCCTTGCTCCTGGACAGGAAATACCCAGACATTAAAAATGGCCATACTCTGAAAATTCTTATACATATTTAATGCAATTCCAATAAAAATACCACTAGCATACGTCACAGATCTAGAGAAAACATTCCTAAAATTCATTCGGAACCATAAAATACCTAGAATAGGAAAAACAATTTGGGGCAACAAATGCCAAACATAGGCAACACAATCCCAGAGCTGAAATTATACTACAAAGCTACTATATAAAATCAACATGCTTTTGGCACAAAAAGACCTGAGGATCAGTGGAACAGAATAGAAGATGCAGACACAATGATGAGCACATTCAGCCACCTTATCTTTGAGAAAGGAGCCAAACACGTTCACTAGAAGAAAGATATTCTCTTTAGTAAATGGTGTTGGCACACCCGGGTCTCTCTTGGCTGAAAACTAAAACTAGACCCATGTCTATCACCATGCACTAGGCTAAAATAAAAATGTATCAGAGGTCTAAATGTTAAGATGAAAATACTAAATTTGCTGAAAGGGAAAATAGGCAGAAATTTTGAAGGCACAGGGGTAGGCAGAAACTTCAAAAACAAGACTCAGACTGCAGGGGAATTATTATAAAGGATCAACAAATGGGATGTTACCTTATTATAAAATCTTTTGCACAACAAGACATTTCTCCAACAGAGTGAAAAGACAACCCACAGAATGGCAAATTTATAGCCAGCTGTCCCACAGACAAAGGACTTATATATAAAACTTATAAAGAACTGAAAAAAATTAGGTACTCCAAATTCAAAGATTCAATCCAAAAATGTGCATCTGAGATGAATATATACTTCTCAGATGAAAAAATACAAAATGGCAAATAAATACATTGAAAAATATTCAACATCATTGGTCATCCAAAGGATGCAAATTAAAACAATACTGAGATTCTATCTCACCCCACCAAGAATGGTTATCAGCAGAATATCAACAAATAACAAATGCTGGAAGAGCTGTGGGGAAAAAGAAACTCTTCATTGCTAAAGTAGAGTAGTCCAAACACTGTGAATATCAATGTGGAGATTCCTTAACTGGGATTAGAGGTCCCACTTGAGCCAGCTATTCCACTTCTGGGTATCTTCCCAGAAGAATTAAAAACATGCTACCACATGTTTTTATTAGCACACTTTGTAATAGCTAAACCTTGGAACCAACCTAAATGCTCAACAACTAATGGATAAAAAAGATGTGTTTCATATGTGTGTGTGTGTGTGTGTGTGTGTATATATATATATATATATATATATATATATATATATATAATGGAGTACTACTCAACTAAAAGCACATGCTGGAGATTTTTATAGGTAAATGAATGCAACTGGAGACCATACTCATAAGTGAAATAAATCACACCCATCTATACAAACATCGTACTGTCTCACGGTGTAAAAACCTGAACAAGAAAATAGGATCCAAAGTTCAAATAGATATTGTGAATGGGGAAAAAGCTGTGCAAAAGAAAAGACAAACTGCGATGGGGGAAAGGGGACAGGAAAACTGGGAAAAAGAAAACTATGTACACACAAGAAAGTTCAGGTAGGTTTACAGCTAACTTCTCTTAGTTTCTTGAAAAGAATATTTTGTGCTAATATTTAGACAGATATCACACCTGCATCTTGTACTTTAACTAATATGAAGGCAATATGAAATGTATCAACTACTGTAACTGTCTTACTAACCTGTTTTGAATTTGATTCATTGTTTTTGAATCTGATTCATTGTTTATCTTTTTTCCCTCTTTAAAAATAATAGGAGAAAAACAATAGTTAATGCATTGCTTGTTGTTATCTTTAAAGTAGTTGTTCAGAGTACAAGGTATGGTGGCAAAATTTTCTCCAATTGATATGAATGCAAATGTTCATTTTTGATGAACTAAAGGAAACTATTTTACCTTACTAGCATTTTTTCCCTTTTCCCATCTGTTCTTTCTTTTTTCAGCAATCCTAGGTCCTTTTTCAGTTTGAACACTTTCTTCCCATTTCACAGTATCTATTGTTCATTTCAGACCTTATTTACTCTTTCAGTTTCTCATACCCGGGGGACAATACAATGTTTACAACATGTGAGTCCGACTTATCTCACTTATGAGTATGATCGCAAGTTGAATCCCTGCACATATAAATGTGTGAAGTTTATCCTTCCTTATGACAGAGTACTACACCACTGTATAAAAAAACCACATCTTTTTTATCCATTCCTCAGTGGATGGGCATCTGGGTTGTTTCCAAGATTTAGCTGTTACAAACAGTGCCACTATAAACATTGGGGTGCACATATTGCTGTGGTACCATGTTTTTAATTCTTTTGGGAAGATGCCCAGAAGGCAAGTAGCTGAGTCCAATGAGACCTATATTATTAGTTTTTTGAGGATCTCCACACTGATTTCCACAGTTTGTATACAAGTTGACACTTCCACAAACAGTGGAGAGCTATTCATTTTCCCCACAGCTCCTCTAGCATTTGTTGTTGTTTGATTTGATGACAGCTATGCTTTCTGGCGTGAGATGGAATCTCAGTGTTGCTTCACCTTGCATCTATTAAATGATGCCGAATGTTTTTTCATATATTCATTTGCCATTTGTATTTCTTTATCTGAGAAGTGTGTATTCATTTCAAATACCCATTTGGGATTGCCCTTTTGAATTTGGGTGCCTAATTTTTTTCAATTCTGTCTACGTTTTAGGTATAAATCCTTTGTCTGAGAGACATTTGGCTAAAAGCTTTTCCCACTCTGTGTGTTGTCTTTTTACTCTGTTGGTGATTTATTTTGATGTGTGAAAGCTTTTTATTAAGATGATATCCCAGTTGTTGATTCTTTGAAATATTTGCCATCCAGTTCGTGTTTTGTTCATGAAGTCTCTGTTTACCCCTATGTCTTCAAGATTTCTACCTACTTTCTTTCCAGTACATTTAGTGTTTCTGTTTTAATATTTAGATCTTCAATACCTTTTGAATTTAGTTTAGTACATGGTGATAGACATGGTTCTAGTTTTAGTTTTCAGCATGTAGAAAGACAGTTTTTCCAGCACCATTTACTGTGTTTTGTGCTAATATTTTTTAGACAAGATATCATGCCTGTGTCTTATACTCTGATTAACCAGTGTGAATTCAATTATACACAATGTATCAAATATTATAACTACTCTATTAACCTGTTTTGAAATTTGTTTTCATTGCTATATTTGTCCTTTTTGCTTTTTTTCTCTTTCAAATTAAATTTAAAAGAGAGATTATCTTTCTTCCAGTGAACACATTTGCCCCCTTTGTGAAATATAAGGTGGCTGAGTTTTTTTGTAGTTGTTTCTACATCAACTAATCTGTTCCACTGATCCTCAGATCGGTTCTTGTCCAATACAATCCTGATTTTATCATAGTAGGTTTGTAATATAATTTCAAGTCAGGGATTTTGATTTCCCCTGGCTTGTCTTTGTTATCCAGAATTGCTTTTGCTATTCTAGATCTCTTCTATTTCTAAATGAATTTTAGGAATGTTTTCTTAAATTCTTTGAGGTATGCTAATTATTGGGATTGCATTACATTTGTATAACAATTTTCAGAGTATGTCCATTTTCAGTATACTAATTCTTCCTATCCAGCTGAAAGGGTTATCATTCCATTTTCTTTTATTCTCTTGCTGTAGCATCCTGTCTTTGGAGGAAGGCAGAAAAAACAGGGGACATCACATCCCAAATCAATCTTGTTTGCCTTGATTTAGCCACACTATTTTAGCACATCTTTTTTTTCCTTAAGATTCCAATTATGGCAGGCAAAACACTGGAAGCTAAATGTGCTGGCTAGCCATATTATTAAATCCTTTATCTATGTATTTCTTGACATATGAGTCTCTTATTTCAGACTGATTTTTGTTTCAGTGTGTGTGTCCCTCCCTCTTTCTTTAACCTGGGCTTTTGCTGAATTTCTCTGAGTAGCTTTGAACAACACTCCTGCTCTATTCAGCAATGTTGTCTCTCCTTAGTGTCCTTATTTTCCATGCATTTTCATCTTTGACAATTTTTTTTTACTGTTTTCTATTTTTATTTCATTGTGGTCAGAAAAATATTTGATATTATTTCATGTTATTCAACGTTTTGGACTTGATTATAATCTATGCTGTATTCTATTCTGGTGAATCATCCATGGGTTGGAGTGAAGAATGTGTACTTTGGAGTTGCTAAATCAAATGTTCTTCAGACATTTAATGAATGTAGCCTATTGATTAACTGTTGTTTATCTGTTGATATTTTGTCTTCATAATCTGTCCATTGTTGAAAGGGTAGCACTAAAAATCTCTACTATTATTACACTAGAGTCCTTACTATTAATGTATTTGAATATTTTTCTCGCTTTATTTCAATTAATATCTGAGTTATATGTTTGAGTGATGCATTATTGAATTCAACTACACGTAGAATTACTCTTCTTGATTTGACATATATGTCATATAATAGCATTCTTTGTCTTATTAACGTTACTTCATAAGGTATAAGAATGGCTACTTTTCCTTCTTTGGGGAGTTCCATTTCCTTGTAATGATTTAATATATCCTTATAATTTCAATATATGTGTGCTGTTAGCAGTGAGGTGAGTTTCTTGTAACCACATAAAAATAATTGCTGTTTCAATTCATTTAGTCACTCATTGTTTTGTAATTGAACAATGCATTTAATTTATATTTAAGGTAATTTTTGAGAAGTAAGGTCTTAATCCAGTCATCATGTAACTTTATTTCTAGTTTTCTTGTAGTTTATTCTTTTGTTCCTATGCCTTAGAATCTTCTTTTGTGAATAACTGATTTCTCCAGTTGTTTGTTTGATTAAAATTTTCAGTTCACATATCACTTTTACCTTGTGGTCAGCATGAGGTTTCCCAAAACAGGTTTTGATGCTAAAAATCTATTTTGAAATGACTACAACTAAGAATTTATTATAAAATTATCAAAATGAATGAAAATAAGGGGATCAAACTTCTAATAAAAATTCTGTATGTGCAGTTGTTTCTTCTGCTCATTGTGAGTTTGTGATGCTCCATTTTTACATACTTGTGCTTGTATCTTAGTTTATTTTAGATTTTTTTCTAATTTTTAAAATTTTCATCCTGTGGATATGGATAGTTTATTTGACCCATTAACCTCTCCTATTTGACTAACTCTTCATTCTTTCTTTAGTATTTCTTCCAAGGCAAGTTTGGGGGTGGTAAATTCTCTAAATTTACTCTGTCTAGTAGTATCTTGAATTTTTTGTATCAAAGAGAAATTTATTAACTGTTCTTGGTTGGGAAAACTTCAATTGTAAACCCACTGAATGTCTCATACAACATGTTTTAGCCTTTAAGATATTTTTGCTGAGTTTGCTCTCAAGTGAATTGGAATACCCTCATGTATTATTTCTTTATAATTGTTGTTCCCATAGGAATTCTTCATTTTTAAATTTTGGAGCTTGATTATGTCTCAGAATAGACTTCTCTGAATAGATCTTGACTAGGTTTCTTTAACATTTCTGTACCTCAATACCTGTCCCCTCTATAGATTTGTGAAAATTTGTGTTTTTATTTCTCTGACTATACTTTTAAGCTTTAGCTTTCCAGAAGTTCCTCTTGTATCACAGTACTTTGATGATTCATTCTTTGAGTGTTGTTCCAGGTTTCTATAACCTTATACAGTATTTTTTGTTTTAAAAATTTTTGTACACTGATAATATCACTTTGAATAGCTGGTCTTTGACACATTAATTCTTCCTTATTTGAGACATTGTGCTATAATGTCTTCCATCATGTTTTTAATTTCACTGAGTGCATTTTTACCTAAGTGATTTGTTTTTAAATTGTTTCAGTAATTTGTTACAGTTACTAATTCAGTCTGTTTCAAGCATTGTATTTTTATGTTGGTTTTCATTGAAATGATGTTTCCCTAAAAAGGTTTTTTATGTTGATATACAATTTCATCTGCATACATAAGGATTAAGAATTCATTTTGGTCTCTAAAGTTTGGGTTTGCTTATGCCCATCTTTTAAAAAACTATAAACAGTGCTTTTCTCTGAGCCTTGACATATTTCCATTGTACAGTATTAGATGATGTTCTAAGACCTGGATTGCTGTGAGTTCACTATTGGCACATTTTGCGGTTTCAGGCCAAGAGCATGTTCTATTTCCTTGATTGTACTTATGTTCATTATGTGCTGCTCCACATGTGAAGGTAATCTATTACTATCAGCCTCAGCCCAGGATTAGGAATATTCACCCATATGGCATTCATACTCACTGATCTGTGGTTTTGTATCAGGCAATCTGCCTGGCTCTGAGCCTTACACAGAGAGAACAGCTCCAGGCTTTTAAGCATAAACCTATACCCACAACTTTTCTTGTCATAAGTGGAAAATTACGCTCTTATGTGCTGTCTGGGTTTTTGTGTTGAGAAGTTTTGGGACCACAAACACTACAATGCAAGGTCATACTCAGATACCACAATTGATGCCAAGACAGTTCTGAGGCAGGATCAAAGCCTATCCTGCAATGAGCTGCTTGATCTCAAGGTGGAGAGCTAAATATGACTACACATGTGTTTATTGCTGGGATATAAAGCAATTGCCTAGGGCCACATATCTACAAACAACATAGTATGTTCAGAGGGTCCATCCATAGGTATGGACCTGTGGACTGAGAACATTAGGAGCCACCCATTGTTAGATTTTACCAGCCCAACATTGAATTCCAAGACAACTCTGTGCTTAATTTCCTGTCTTACTTGCAAAAGGATGAAGTCTTGCTCCTTAATGTGTCTGAGGTTGAGGAATGCGAGTTGGGGCAGCCTGGCAATTCTAGCTGATGACAAATTCAGTCCTAACCAAGTCTCATAGCCACAGGGACCTCTGCAGGGCTGGGTGTACAGCAGGCCTATAAATATGTGGCAGTTTTTTAGATTGAAACATAAGTCTGTCTCATCAGTGCACATATCTCTCTTGTCAGGGAAAGTTTAAAATCTGCATGATTATTTGCTCAGGGCTAGGGATATTTGGTGCTAGAGCTCATTATGGCAGCACTGGTACTGAGCACTAAAGTAAAATACTGTGATCATTTTCCTGCCCTACTCCCCTGTACATGTGTTCTTTCTCCACATTATTTGTACAATAATGATTAAGTAGTGGTGGAGGCAGTCCATTGGCTATACACGATGACATGTAGGTGAGTCACACGTGAGTTCACAACTGTGGAAACCTGTGCATTCTGTTGGGTGCTTGCACAAACTCCTCATGATATAGGTCAAAACATGAGTTCTGTTCCAGTACAGTGTAAATTTTCTTCAGATTCCAGGGAAGGTCTATTTCCTTCATTGATGAGTTAGTCACTATTTTGCTCAACTACTGTTATTGTCTTTGTTTGCAGATTAATTATGGTGTAAGAGATGTGTTGGCATAAAGTAGACAAAGGACAGATTGTATTAGTTAATAGTACATGCAAATTAGATGTACCATAGTATTCAAATACCAGTCTAAGTATTGCTATGAAAGCATATTTTAGATGAGATTAACATTTAATCAGAAAATTTTGAGTAAGACATTGCCTTTAATAATGTAAATGTTACTCACCCAACCAGTTTGTGACATGAAGTGAATAAAAAGATTGAAATTCGCTGTGGAGAAAGGAATTCTGGGACAACCCATTTGGGACACCTCCTGTCTCTCATGAGCTATCCTTATTTCCCATTACTCATTTCTATTCCCTATTCCTTTTATCCCATAAATTTCTTATTAACTAAAAGAAATAAAAATGAATTCTGACCTGTATTGCCTTAAGACTCAAGCAGCAACATTAACTCTTGCCTGGATCTCTGTAAATTCTCCCTGTCTGTTTCTCTGTCACTTTCTGTCTCTCTCTGTCTCTCTTTCTCTCTCTCACCTAATATTTACCTATGTAGTATTTATAATATATTATACACATGTGTGTATGTGTATGCATCAATCAGGATAGTGAAGAATATTATTTATGTTATGCCAGATAATCAGAAACATTGCATTTACTGTCTCTTCCTAATATAACAACTATGGAACATAGTCTTACAGTTTCTCACAAAGCAAAATACATTTTTCACTCTCTTTGTTATCAACTAAATTAGTAGAAAACTTATACCCACAAATAAGTTGCATATAAATATTTATAGTAGTACATAAAACACACCAATTCAAGATAATTATAATGATAATAGGAATTTTTGTGCAAGTAATAGGTAGTACTTGTGAACTTTGTACTATATTCTCAATTGTTTTGGTAAATGTGTGCTTGAAAATGGTGTAAAACTAAAAAGACAATCAAATAACATACAAGGCCCTGGTCTACTTTTCTAAAAGTAGAAACAAATATCATGTCTTATTGGAAAATAAAGGCTAAAGAATATCAATCATAAAATATTTCAACAAGATTTAATATCCCAACTTTCATTTTGTTTCAGCCTTACAAATATTCAGATATGAATATCAGTTAGTATTTCAAAAAGCTCTTTTTATTGAACGTGGAAGTGGTTAAACTTCAAATTGCTATATAAAGTAAAAGTAATGGGAATAGTTGAATACAATGTATGGCTAATAAAGCGTAGGGAAACTGTTAAAATATCTATGCAATTTTGAAACTATAAATGCTAAATCCTTGAAATATTTTTGACTCATATTAAAACTAGCAATTTTTCTTGGTTGTTTATCCTGTCAGGACAAGTTTAGCATCATTTTAACAACTTACATAAGAAAAATCAACAACTTCATTTCAGTTGCTATGAAATGTAGCTTTCCTGTCCTAAAATACAGTATTTCTCCGGCAGTGCATTAGATGTGATGGAGATGGCACACATACTTCACCTCACTAAATGTAAATTCAATAAAATGCGTTCTATTTAAAATTACCTTTTTCTGGGCCTGAATAAGATCTTGGTCTACCTTGGATATTAATAGTGAGCCTCCATCATGTTCCATCCAGTAAAATTTCAAATCCTTTAAATGTACTTCTTTGTCCAGTTTTAACCTGTGGAGAATTTTAAAGAGACTAATATCAATAAGCCATTTTATGTGTTTGCTAGTCAATCCTTTTACAATTTTTTTTCTATTTTGCAATTTTAAAGAGAGAAAAAGTAAAAACAATACAGAATTTCAAACAATATGGTGGGAAATTAACAATGGTTGGTATATTACATATTGTTATTTTCAAAGTAGTTCCTCAGATTAAAAGATATATACATGCAAAATTGATTAAACAGTATAAGCACTACTGTTCTTTTCAATGAACTAATATAAATTAGTAGTACAATTATCATAGACACCTTGTATAGATAGAGTTAGATATAGATATATGGTTTTTTTACTTTGCTTTTTTGATGTTGCTTTATTTATCATTCCTTATTTTCTCCTTTCCCCCATCCCAGTTGTTCTTTCCTTTTAATGTTTCCTTTCCTTTCACTTTATCTATTGTTACTTTTGGATTTTATTTACTTTTTCAGTTTCTTATACTAGTAAGACAATTACACATGTGAGTCCAGTTTATTTCACTTATGAATATGCTCTCTACTTACTTTCATTTACCTATAAAAGCCCCGAGTTTACCTCTCTTTATAGCTGAATAGTACTCCCTTGTATAAAAATATCGCATTTTTTAATGCATTATTCAGTTGATGGGCATTCGGGTTGTTTCCAAGATTCAGTTTTTGCAAAGTGTGCTGCCATAAATATAGGTGCAAATATATCACTGTGGTATGATATTTTCAATTCCTTTGGGAAAATACCCAGAAGGGGAATAGTTGGGTCAAATGGGACCATTGATCCTAGTTTGTTGAGAGATTGCCACACTGATTTCCACAGCTGTACCAGTCTACACTTTTACCAGCAGTGGAGAAGGGTTCCTTTTACCACCACAGTCCCTCCAGCATTTGTTTTTGGTTGATTTTTTTGATGATAGCCATTCTTTCTGGGGTGTCATGGAATCTCATTGTTGTTCTAATTAATATCTTTGGAATGACCAATGATGGTGAACATTTTTTCATATATTTATTTGCTATTTGTTTTTCTTCATCTGAGAAGTGTGTGTTCATCTCAGATGCCCAGTTTGGGATTTGGGCTTTGAATTTTATGGTCATCTTTTTTTTTAATTCTTTGTATGTTCTAGATATCAGTCTTTTGAGGGACAGTTGGCTAAATATTTTTCCCCAACTCGTGGGTTTTCTTTTCACTCTGTTGGTGATTTCTTTTGATGTGTAAAACTTTTTAATAAAATGAGATCCCAGTTGTTGATTCTTTGAAGTATTTCCTGTGCTGACTTTTTGTTCATGAACAATATGCATACCTCCATGTCCTCAAGATTTCTAGCTACTTTTCCTTTAAGTAGACTTAGTTTTTCTGCTTTAATATTTAGAGCTTTAATCCATTTTTACTTGAGTTTGATGCTTGGTAATAGTTATGCGTGTAACTTTAGTTTTCAGCATGTGGAAAGCCAGTTCTTCCATCACCATTTATTACAGAGACTATCTTTCTTCCAGTGAAGATGTTTGGCCCCTTTGTCAAGGATAAGTTAGCTGAGTGTGTTTGTAGTTGTATCTGCACTTTCTAATCTGTTCCATTGATCCGTAGGTCTGTTTTTTTCCAGTACCATGCTGATTTTATCACAGCAGCTTTGTAGTATAGTTTCAACTCAGGTATTGTGATACCTCTTGCCTTGCCTTTGTTGCTCAGGATTGCCTTTGCTATTATAGGTCTCTTCTGCTTCCAAATGAATTTTTAGGAATGTTTTCTCTAGATCTATGAGTTATACTAATGTTATTTTCACCAGGATTGCTTTAAATCTTTATATAATGGTCATACTATTTCAATCTTAACAACTGTGTTTCAATAATAATGGAGTTTTCTCCCACAGAACTGTATGCCAGAAGCAGTGATATTTCTTTCAGCTTCAGAGTTGCACTTAAGAATATAATTCTGACTGCAGTGAAGAAGAGTTTAGAATAGGGCAAGATTAGAGATGAACGGAAAAGTCAGAAGTCTATAGGAGTCCAGATGGGAAATAAATGTGTCCACACTAGAAATTTAACCGTGGTGACAAAAAATGCAAAGATGCTAAAATAACTAGGACATAGGAATGAGAGACAGGAAATTTGGCCTCAATTTCTAGATTGATTGCCATGCAATCACTGAAATTTGGTAACAATACAGGTAGCCAGTTGTGTCTTAAGGCTTAGAAGAAGGATAAGATCAATTTGAGACATACTGAATTTTAAGTATCTGAGATGACCATTATGGCAGTAAATACATAGTCCTGCAGGTTGAACAAGAAGAATGAACTGAAAATGCACAATTTGGAATCATCAGTGTATAGCAAATTAGATTAATGACATATATAGAAGGAGTCATTGTGGGAGGTGAGTAAATAGAGAGCAACTAATAATGTAGAATACATAAGGAATGAGTCAAAGGGACTATCAGTGAGGAGAAAAAAGAAAAATGAACATATCAGAAAAGTATGAGTCATGAAATTCAAGTGTAAAATTGTTTCAGGAGGGAATCATCAATGTGTCATCACGTATAATTACATTGCATGTTACAAGTGTTAAATTGTCGTATATTTTCCATATTTTCCCCCAAATAAGACCATGTATTATATTACTCTTTGTTCGAAAATTGCAAAAGAACTTATTTTTAGGGAATGTCTTAGTGTTTCATGTACAACAATATAGATTTTTTACATTTGTTAATGTAATAAAAACCTACATTTATTGATGTACAAAATTCTACTTTTTTCAAATACAATCATATCGTCTTCTTCCAGAACACTGTTATAACTCGCCAAAGTCCAGCCCGAATTTCTTGCAATTCCATTTCCTTCAGAACCATTCACACCAGTGTATTAAATCCAGCGGTAGAACTCATTTTAAATGAGCACTTCTCATACATACAGCCTGTTTTTAGAGCATTGGCAACTGCTCTGTCAGTGATTTTATCCCATCAATTCTTTACCCAAGTTCTGACTGCTTGCATGCTAGGCTTCACAGTGTTTCCATTAAGTCACGTGTAAATTATACAAGAAAGGGGAAGCAAAACTGATACAAATGATGGTCCACACAAAAGCAACAAATAATTCTAGGCAGAAAATTTAGAAAAATATTTATTTTATATGAGTTATTTCATTGCTTCTGTTACAACACATGATGTATTAAATTATTTTAAAGTTTCATATTAGACACAACCACATCTGTTCTTTATTATGTGGGCAAATTATTTATGAATTTTGGCCAGAAGTCACAAGTTGACCTGTCTACATAGGTATTTGCCTCTCATACAAAGGTACCTGCTTCAATGTTTATAAATACTTAATTATAATTGATATCATTATATATTTTAAGTATTAATGTCAATAATATTATGTACTTATATATTAAGTTAGTATTTTATCATTCAACATGTCTGTGATGTGTGGCAATGGGCACACTAAATGTGTCCATTTGGCTGACCATCTTCAAAGGGGCTTATTTTTGTATGACAGCTTATAGTACAAGCATCCTGAAAAATTATCCTAGGGTTTATTTTTCAGCTGGGTTTTATTTTCAGGGAAATATGCTAGTAATGCTTGCCACATTTTACTCTCATGGCTGATTTTCTCTTAATTTTTAATGTTCATTAAATATATATTCTTACATTGCACTCTTCTTTCCCACAGCATCACACACTGATTTTTGCCAATAACACTTTTCCTTCCAAAGTCTCTGATTTTTCTTCTTATAACATATTTCCCAAAAATCTTCATAATTCACTATACTGTGTGTTGTAACAGACGTTGTTAATGTACTCAGGAAAAATAAAAAGTTTTCTCAATTTTGGTGCCTGCAATTTTTTTGTTGCTTTTTGTGGACCACAATTCTTAACTGTCATCATTTTTGTTGCCACTTTTGTTTAATAAGTCTTCCATTTACACTTGATTTAATAGAAACATTGTGAAGCCTAATCTGCAAGAGGTCATAAGTTGGGTGTAGTACTTAGGAGATAAAGTCATGGGCAGTTGCATTGCCAATAAATTACAAGCGGGCTATATAGACAAAAAGTGGTTAATTTATGGAAAGCTCTACTGCTGGCCTTAAGACACCGGGACCACTAGTTCTGTAGGAAATGGACTTGCAAGAAATTCAGGTTGGACTTTGGAGCATTATAGTTATATTCTAGAAGAAGATGACATGACTATATTTTTAAAAAGTAGAATTTTGTGCATGAATAAATTTAGATTATTGTACATGAAAAACTAAGACATTCTCTGAAAAGAAGAACTTTTGCATTTTGGAGCAAATATCAATATACAATCTGGTCATATTTTGGGGAAAATATGGTAGTGGAAGGGGAATATGAGGTTAAGAAAAAAGATTTGTCTATTTTCAATATATATTTTAATAATATACTGCCCTCTTCATATACATACATAAAGTGTGTGTGTGTGTGTGTGTGTGTGTGTGTGTGTGTGCGCGCGCACATATGTGTATGTGAAAGGATGAAATCCTAATAAGTTGAGGTACATACAGAAAGACCTGAAAGAGTAAGAGAAGGTGACAACCACATCATCAGTAAAAGTATTTATATACTAAGGTAAAAGAAAAGTATTGTTACTAAGAGAAGATAAAAGGTTATAATTGGATGGAAATCTAGGAAAATGTAGTGGTGAGAAACTTAAATATATTGTGGTGGATTAGCTAATGTTCAGCTTGTAACACTGAGCTGAACTGAATCAGTGTGGAGCTGGGTGTGGAACGCCCATCTGAGCATTGTCGCCAAGAGCATAAAAGGAGAACTAGAGAGGACGATGGTGTGCTGTTGATTCTCCTGGAGAAGCTTATCACACTGATTTTCCTGATATGAACTCAGTTGTTCTTATCACCAGAGGAGCTTGGGTTCTCGCTGCCACTGAGAATGGCTGTGGTCTTTTGGGTGGAGCTCTGGTCCTTACCTTGAGCATTGCCTCCTGGCTCCAGAGCAGATCCCTCAGCCTAGTGGCACAGATCCTTATTCTCACTGGTGCTGACTTTCTAGCTTTCACCACTGATGTTTGGACCTTCCCAGTGCAGATCCTTGATACAGACATGCATGAGACACTGTCATGGGTTCTAGGCCTCAAACTGGACTCAGGAAGGATACTGCTATGGCTCTAGGTCTTCAGCCGGACTCCTGAGAACACTGCTGTGAGATCCAGGATCTCAGCTGGATTCCTTAGGTCTCCAGTGCATGGAAAGATCTCCCACACTATTTTTCATTTGCTTCTTTGGGTAAATATTATAAAACAATCCTATAAATTATGTGTCCTGTATTAAACCTTCTCCCTTGTAAATCCTGACTACATGCATATTCCATAATTTCCTTTCTGAGGCAAGTTATGGCAGTATTTAGTTGCGTGTAAAGATTATGAGATTACAATTTTGTGAGAAATAGGCTTGCTTTTAAGTCACTGCTTTAGAGAATGTGATTAATAGTTTTTGAGAGCAATAGATTTCTATGCAGCCTTAATGCCTCGTATGAGCCTGGAAAATATGTGTGTGGTTTCAGATGGCAGAATGAAAAAATTTCAATTTAATGTGAGATGAGTCATTATACTTAAATCATCAAGTGAACAAAAGATTCACTGCTTCCAACATGATGTAAAGCGTCCTTTGATTTAATTTTGTTACTAAAATATTTTTAACTATATATTGCCCATTTGGGAAACATGGTATCCACTTATATAAAGTTTCACATTTTACTTATTTTTTGAGACAACGTGTCACAAGTGCAGGATGGTCTCAAACTCATACAGAGCCTCTGAATGTTGGGATTACAGGCACGAACCACCACATCCTACTGAGTTTCTCATTTTTAAAACGTAATCATTATTGCTTGTAGACAAGAAGTTTACATCTATAGCTATGTCAAATAAAAATTGAATATCAGGATATAAGACAGAGGAAATAAAAAGTTGTACATACTTTGTGATCCCAGGTCCTGCCATGACCTTCAGCGCGGGGATCAGGTCTTCTGCATAGCGACACATTGGACCAGTGCACAGAAACTGCTCCTGGACTTCTCCAGCAATGGGAAACTGACCCTTGTTGGAAACCACACCTGAAATGGTAAATAACTAGGTTAGATACTCAAAATAAGACATGATCTCTGCATATTCCCCATGATGTTTATTATATCTAAAATCTAAATCTTCAGTTTATTATGTTTCTGAGCCTAAATAATTATTTTTATTGATTTAAACATTATTTTATGATACACAAAAAGAAAAAGTATACTTTTAATTGGCTACAATATGGTGTTTTGATACATGTATATGCTATGTGATATTTAAATAATATTAAACATATCTGTCTTCTCTAATATTTATGTCTTTATGATAAAAAACTCAATATCCTCTCTTTCAATATTTGAAATTCATAAAACATTGTTCTCTATAGTCATGCTACTGTGAAATAGCACACCAGAAATTCTGGTATCTATCTAGCTATAACTTAATAGTTATTGGAAAAAATTTACCATCTTCCCCTCCTATACATTTCTTAGTTTCTGGTAACCTCCATTCTGTTTCCAGCTTCTAGGAGATCAAAATTTTTTGGTACCATAAATAAGAGAGATTTTATGGTACTTATCATTTGCCTGGCTTATTTGACTTAACATTAAGATGACTACTTCTATCATTGTTATTACAAACAGGAGAATTTATTTCTTTTTATGTCAGAATACTATTGCACTGAGAGTATAAGATATTTTGTCTATTTATCAGATGGACATGTGGATTATTTATATTTTTGAGCTATCACGAATATTGCTGCTACAGGAAGTAGTATTTCTCTTCCACAAAATAGTGCTGTGATAATGCAGGAGATTTCTCTTCCACAGGATGATTTCTTTCCTTTTGGATATATATTTAGCAGTGAGATTGGTGGATTATACAGTTTTCTTTTTCCAACTTTTGGCATAGTTTTTCTATAGTATCTATATTTGAGTTCTTACAGCAGGGTGGAAAGGTCTCTTCTCAAAATTCTTGCCTTCATTATCTTTGATTTTTCTAATAGTTTTATTTCTTAAACTCTCTGTTCATTTAGAGTCAATTGTTATAAGTGGTTATAAATAGGTGTCTGTATTTACTCTTGTGCATGTGGACATCCAGTTTTCTCAGCACTACTTATGGCAAAGGCTGTCTTTCTCCAGAGCATGCCCTAGGAATTTATGTTAAAAAGCAGTTATTTACTTCTATGCTCTTTTTTCCAATCCACTGACAACACAATGTTGTTCTGACAGCACAATGTTCTGACAGTTGAATATTGTTCTGATTATTTGATCTTTGTAGTATATTTTGTAATCAGGTAATTTAATATCTCCTGTTTTGTTATTTTTAATCTAGAGGACTTGGCTTGTATAAGATTTTTGTGCTCATACAAATTTTAGAATAGTTTATAATAGTGCAGTTGGTATCTTGCTGACAATTGCATGGAAGACATAGATTGCTTTGGACATCATGTACAATTTAGCAATATTGACTCTCCTTATGCATGAATATTAGATTGATTCTCATTTTTGTGCTATTCTGAACAATTTAACTGGTGCATTATTGGTTTCCATTATAGGAGTTAGGATTATTATGACTATTTTAATTCATTGATACAATTTAGATATAGATAATTATCACATTCATCATAGGGAATTGGTACCTG
>PVLD010019282.1:0-36737 GCA_004027595.1 Dinomys branickii | reverse complement strand
CCAGTGCAAATTCCCTACTATCTTCTCTATAATTTGGTATTTCCTTTAATGTTTTTGTGTTAACTAATGTGACGATAACTATGTAATACAACATCCAGTTCTAATTCCCTACTATATTCTGTATAACTTTGTATTTTCTGTATTGTTTATGGCTTTTCTGGTTCATATGTCTCCATTCTTTTGTCTTTAAAATAAAATTTTTTTAAAAAATGAAAAAAAAAAACTGCAGTCCAAGCCAAGTGCAGTGTTGTGCGCCTGTAATCTCAGCTGTGTGGGAGGCTGAGGCAGGAGGATCCCTTGAGATCAGGAGTTGGAAACCAGCTTGGGCAACATAGCAAGGCGCTATCTGAAAAAAGAAGGATGAGCCCCCAATCTGCTATCGGCCCCGCCCCTCACCCTGCTGCATTTTTCTTCGTAACTCATTTGACCAGATGACGCGGCGCCAATTATTTTCCAATTCGTTTATCCTTCTCTTTTCACTAAAGTTATAAGCTCTATGAAGGCAGAGGCTTTGTTTTATTCACAGCAGTATCGCCAGCACCTGGGGTGATGCCCCACACAGCAGAAATAGTGTGTTTGTTGAGAAAATGATCAGTGGGGACAGAGGTTAATGCACGGTTATTACATTATTTTCTTGGTCTTATAACAGCACTGGACGCAGTGAAAGTAAGGTCCTTGATGTCCTTAAATTCCAGGTTGGTGTTACTGGGTGATGGGATCTTTATTATTAATTATTATTATTATTATTATTATTATTTTACTATTGTCTTTTTGAGACAGGGTCTGGCTATGCAGTTCAGGCTGGTCTTGAGCTCACTTCGTAGCCCAGGCTGGTCTTGAACTCGCAACAATCCTCCTGCCTCAGCCTCCCGAGTGCTGGGATTACTGGGGTGCACCATCAAATCAGCTGTAGCACACTCTTCAACAAAACATTTCTTAAATGATGAACATGGGTATGTGAAGAGTTGAGCAAAATTCAACTCAAAAGTCTAAGACAGCGAAGGAGACAGACACAACACAAACACGGAAATGCCAAGCCTTTTATTCCATTTCTGTCAGTCAGTAGGTTTCTGCAGGCCCAGTTAAGAGTCAGTGTTCTCAGCAAAAGCGGCCTTCAGGTCCCAGGGAAGTAACCCAGGCAGCTATTAGTATTAACTCATAGGTCAGAGATGCTGTCTATGGCAAAGCTAGTGAGAAACTAACAATGTATTGTCCAGTTATGTGACCTCCAAAATTCATGGTTTTTAAACTGACCATGAAAAAGCATAGTTCCAAAAGATGAGGTTGGCTGAGCATGATGGCACATGCTTGGAGTCCTAGCACTCCAGAAGCTGAGGCAGGAGGATCCCCAGGAGTCTGAGGTCAGCCTAGGCTACACAAGGAGTTCAGGACCATCCTGAACTGCATAGCAAGACCTTGCAAAAAAAAAAAAAAAAAAAAAAAAAAGACCAGGTGTGGTGGTGCACACCTGTAATCCCAGCACTTGGGAGGCTGAGGCAGGAGGATCACTGCGAGTTCGAGACCATACTCAGCTACAAAGTAAGCTTAAGGCCAGCCTGAACTGCATAGCGAGACCCTGGTTCAAATGGACAAAATAAATAAATAAATAAATAAATAAATAAAATAAAGGAGAGAGATTAGGGAGCTTATTTAGGTTTTGCGGGGGACAATTCCTCATTTCATGCAAACATTCTGCATGTGTGGTTTTACTGGTGTCTCCTGACATGTCTGTCAAAACTTGCTACACTCCAAAGGCTAATAATTTATTGTACCTGAGAGTTTATTTTTTTTCTGAGAGTTTATTTTCTTATCCCAGCTTTCTGTCACATCTCTGTCTCATCACAGTGCTCCCCAAACTGCCTCCCTGGGACCCTCCACTTTTCCTCAGTGTACCTCCTGTCTAATATACGAGCTGAAAGTACACGTGGCAAGTCCAAATTGAGATATGCTATAAACTTGGGATATAGCATGGATATTAAAGACTTACTATGAAAAAATATGAAATATCTCAATAATTGTCTATATTGAGTATACACTGAAATAATATTATTTGGGGACAAATAAAATTATTTCATAAAATTTAATCTCACTAGTTCTTAGTTTTAAAAATGTGGCTACTAGAATGTTCAGAAGAACATATGTAGCTCATGTATATTTCTACTGGATAGTGCTGCGGTAGGATCTTGATTTGAAGGTGTAGCTTTACAGCCAGACAAATCCAGGTTTATAACCTGGGCCAGTGAGTACATGGCCCTATGAAAATTAACTTAAACCTTGGCAGTGAGTGGCACACACTGTATAATGTAGGTATGCAATGAATCAGAGTTGCTATTATTAGGAGAATGGCTTAGGTCCTGGGCAATGTTTCAACTTGGAAAAGACTTGTCTTGCAATATGTAAGAATATGATAAACAGCCTGTAATCTGTAATCCCAGCACTTGTGAAACTGAGGCAGGAGGATCGTTGCAAGTTCAAGACCAGCCTGGACTATAAAGTGAGTGCAAGGCCAGCCTGAACTGCATAGTGAGACCCTGTCTTAAAAACACCAAAAAATATATATATATATAAATAAAATGACAAAGAGGGATAGGCATGGTAATTGCTTGTAATCCCAGCATTTAGGAGGCTGAGTCAGGAGGATAGCTTCAAGTTGAAGGCCAACCTGGGCTACAAAGTGAATTCAAGTCCAGCCTGAACTACATAGTGAAATCCTGTCTCAAAAAAGATACAAAGCAAATCATGACAAAGAAAAAAAAAAAAACATGACAAAGCCTGAGGAGACAGAGAAGGGGATTATTTTAGGCTCACTCAGTATCAGGTCACAGATACTTTATATGTATTTGCCTCATTTAGATCTCACCACAGCCGGGCATGCTGGCGCACACCTGTAATCCCAGCACTTGGGAGGCTGAAGCAGGAGATTCACTGTGAGTTCAAGGCCAGCCTGGGCTACAAAGTGAACTCAAGGCCAGCCTGAACTGCATAGCGAGACCCTGTCTCAAAAAAAAAAAAAAAAAAGACCAAAAGAACCGCCCCAAAAATCAAAAATAGATCTCACCACCATGAGTACTTTAGTGCACTTTGCAAATGAGGAAAACTCTGTGAGAAGTTAAGCACCTTGTTAGTAAGTATCACAGTCAGGATTCAAATCCAAGCCTGGCTGCCTCCAGAGTTTGTCCCAAGACTTTGCTGTTTTAGGTAGGGCTGCTCTCACAAATTACGGCGGTTCATGAACTCTGTTCTCCCCATGATTCTGGTCACAAACCAAACCGAATAAGAACCAAATGTTATTATTTGGAGCTAAATAAATAACAGAAGTGGAAGACTGAATGCTTACCTTTCCTTGATTCTTAGATGCTATCTACTCTAGCTCACAGTGTTTACTTAACGACAAGAGTGTCCGGCAATCAAGAAACGCCTCCATACCCAGAGGTAGATGCATTGTAAGCGGAAGCCTGGTAAATATGGAGGCTAGTGCGTCTGAGAGTGGAGACAACAAAGAATTGAACTTTATGACTTCAGAGTTCATAGAGACACCTCGTCTGAGTCATTCTGCAAGTGGAGATTCTTTTCCTATTATGATAACTACAGCATCATTATTAATAGTAACCACCAACAGTAAACACCCGATGACAAATACAACACGATACACCTGCTGATCTCCAAGAGTTTGGTTTGCTGGGAGACAGGTGAGACGTTGCCAGGTCATTTGTGCTTAGCGCTCTTCTCTGCGTGCTGACTCGAGTTTACCTCCCACCGCCGGCCAGTGGACTGCAGGCAGCATGAGCCGTGTCATTTCAAGGCAGAGGCCTAAGAAAGTCTCGCGCAGAAGGATAATTGGCCTATTTACTCGTTCCCTTCCACTTAGCCCGGCCAACCCAACCCCAGCCTCTGGCTGAGCAGGTGTTGGGCTGCCTTGAGGGGCTCGGCCCTCATGGTTAATGTATTACACCCATCCATAAAAGATTAAAGATTAGCTCTGTTGGAGCTGAACTGTAACTGTCTATTTGGGTTTCTCTCCTCTCGGGCTGTCTGGGGAAGTCAGTGTTGTTTTCTGTCTGAGGATTATTAACCTACTGAGTCTCAGGTTTCCTGGATGGGGCCCTGTGACAGCTCCCCTTCAGTGAGCACTTGCTGGATGCCAGGCTGTGGCATTAGCACCTTCTGTGACTCTGTATTGTTCATTTCCTCCTCCCACCAGCCCTCGGAGGCAGAGGAGGTGTCTCCTAATCTCACAGCAGCCAGAACTGTGAGTCCCCTCTGTGCTATGCAGTAATTGGGAGTAGAGGATTTTATTTCTGGTCCCCTAAGACCTTGCTGCCATTAGCTCCTTCCTTAGGTCAAAGGGTCATATGCCATTTTGTTGGTGGTGGTGGAGGGGTTTTTTGATACTGGGAATCCAACTCATGACCTCAGGCCTGCCAGGCAAGCGCTTATGCTGCTGAGCTACATCCCCGGCCCGTATATGCCATTATCAAATAACTCAAATATTTTCTTGGGAGACTCTTTGTGCAGCCCAGAGGGGACAGAAAAGCCCAAGATGATTCGTGGAGGAAACAGGACACTGGCTAACAAACTAGTGCTTAGAGTTTTTTGTTTTTGTCTTTTTGAGCCAGGGTCTAACTGTGCAGTTCAGGCTGACCTTGAGCTCACTTTGTAGCCCAGACTTGTCTCGAACTCGCAAGGATCCTCCCGCCTCAGCCTCCCAAGTGCTCACATTACAGGCGTGCGCCACCACGCCCAGCAGTACTTAGGGTTCAAACTGGGCTCCAGAGTCAGGCTGCTTGGGTGAAATCCCACCTCTGTGTAAACCTGGGCAAGTTACTTCCCTTCTCTGCGTCCTGTGTCATCTCTCTGGTGAGGACATGCTCGGTACTTCCCTTTAGGATTGTTATAAGCATTGACAGATACACCTAGAAAATTGTGAGGCACATGGCAATTGCAACCAATCCCAGTATTACTGTGGGATTTGGACTGTGTTAAACACAGACATTTAACAAAATGGGTCAACGTTTGGACTCACCTATGTACTGGCTGCATGGACTTGGACCCATTGCTTAATTTCCTGAGCTCGTTTCTTAATCTGTAAAGCAGGAAGGTGATCCACTTGACGGCGTAGATGGTACTTGACACACTTGGCCTGTGGTAAGTGATCTCAAACACTGCTTTCAAGCAGTGCTGTTGAGGAGGCAGGATGGAAGCATCAGGAAGGAAACTGATGGGAAGAACACTATAAGGAGAACTGGCATATTCTCTATATGGATGCACTGTGGCCAGTTGTGGCATATGATTCAATCAGCACTTACTGAGTGACTGATGGAGGCTGATTGTTCTGGGCTTTTGAAGTACAAGAGTAAGTGAGGGCCTGGCAAGTGCAGGATCCTGGGTTCGATTCCCAATACCCACCTCCCCCTCAAAAAAGATAAGCAAGGGGTGCCAGGTGTGGTGGCGCACGCCTTCATCCCAGCACTTGGGAGGCTGAGGCAGGAGGATCATTGCAAGTTTGAAACCAGCCTGGGCTACAAAATGAGCTCAAGAGCAGCCTGAACTGCATAGGGAGACCCTGTCTCAAAAAGACGAGAAAAAAAAAAACATAGAATAAGCAAGGGCTAGGCATGTAGCTCAGCCATAAAGTGCTTGTCTAGTGTGTATGAGGCTCTGAGTTCTGTTCACAGCACCACCAAATGAAGAAAAAAAAAAAGCTAGACAAGCTAAATCCCTGCCTTAACAGAGTTCACATTCTAGTGATAAAATATACACTGTTTATAGAGAAATGATGTGGGAAATATTTATGGTATGATATTAACTACACGAGTCAGTTACAAAATCATCTGTATAACAGCCAAGTGTGGTGGCGCACACCTGTAATCCCAACACTCAGGAGGCTGAGGCAGGAGGATCATTACGAGCTCAAGATCAGCCTGGGCTACGCAGTGAGCTCAAGGCCGGCCTGAACTGCATAGCGAGACCCTGTCTCAAAAAAAAAAAAATCATTTGTATAATATGATTTTAACTAGACAGGGCCTGCAAAACATCGCTCCCCAGAGGCAGGAGGACAAGTGCTCTGATGCTAAGGTGCACGGGACCCGAGGTTACTTTCTTTCCCCTTCCTTTGTCTCTGTTTTTCTATTTTATTTTTTGGTGGTGGGGATTGAACCCAGGGCTTCTGCACTCCACTAATGAGCTATACCCTTTGAGCTATTTTACAATTTTTTTTTTTTTTGGCGGTACAGAGGATTGAACTCAGGACCTTGCGCTTGCCAGGCAGGCACTCATTCCACTGAGCTATATCCCCAGCCCCTATTTTACAAATTTTTGATGAATATTTGTGACTAAAAAAGGAAAGAGAAACAAACTTGAAATTGGGTATGGTAGCACATATTTGTGATCTCTGCTACTCAGGAGGCTGAGGCAGGAATATTGGAAGGTATTATTTATTATTTATTTATTTATTATTGAAAGTTTGAGCCCAGATTGGGCAATTTAATTAGATCTTAACTCAAAATAAAAAATGAAGCCTGATGAGCCAGGCATGGTGGCGCACACCTGTAATCCCAGCACTCGGGAGGCTGAGGCAAGAGGATCGTCACGAGTTCAAGACCAGTATGGGCCACAAAGTGAGCTCAAGGCCAGCCTGGATTGCATAGTGAGACCCTGTCTCAAAAAGACAAAAAAAAAAAAAAAAAAAAAGCCTGGAATGATGGTGTATGCCTATGATCCCAGCCTATGAGAGTGAGGCCAGCACTAGACTGGACTATACATAACAAGACTGTCTCAAAAAAACAAATATAAATACATAAACAAACAAACAAATAAGGACTAGGGATATAGCTCAGGGTTTGAGTTCCAGTACTATCCCTCCCAAAGAAACCGCCACAAAATTTGAAACAAAGCAAATATCCATCAACAGATGAACAGATAAACCAAATATGACATGCTCTTTTTACTTAGCCATTAAAAAATACTGATATGCATAGCAAGATAAACACATCTAAAAAAAAGCCTAAGTGAAAACATCAAACACAAAAGAATATGTAATTTATTATTTCATTTACATGATGTCCTAGGACAGAAAAAATTAATCTGTAGCAAGAGAAACCACATCTGTGTTTGCCAGGAGTGGGTAATGGACAGATTGGTTGCTGCAGAGCCCAGGGAACTTTTTGGAAAAGCACAAATGTTCTACGTATACACTGTGGTAGAATTCAGGTGTGTATACTGAAAACGCTTTAAACTGCACATTTAAATGGGTTTTTCTTTTCTTCTTCTTTTTTTTTTTTTTTTTGGTGTTTTCAAGACAGGGTTTTGCTAATCAATTCAGGCTGGCCTTAAACTCACTATGTAGTCCAGGATGGCCTTGAACTCACAGCAATCCTCTTGCCTCAGCTTCCTGAGGGCTGGAATTACAGGTGTGTGCTACCACGCCTGGCTAAACGTGTGTATTTTAATTATATGGAAACATATGCCTTAGTCCATTGTCTATGGCTGTCTGAACGAATGTGCCAGGCCCTGTGTTCTTACCCACCCCAGACTTGCAACACCTCACCCACCCAAAGCTGGGGACTTTATAAAGAAAATAGGATTTTTAAACTCACAGTTCTAACTTTAGTCTGTGTGCTGCTGAATTGAGCACAAGCTCACAGTTCTAGAGGCTGAAAGTCAAAATTAGGCGGCCCACCTGCTTGGCCTTAGATAGGGCCATCTTGGCTGTGTGTCGCAGTGGAGCCTGGGAACCACCATGAGTGAGATGGGAAGCCAGAGAGATGCGAGGACTGGGCTTGCTCTGTGTATAACAAGCACTCCTAGGACCCACGACACTATTGTCCCTTCCAATGGCAGTGCCCCAAATAACCTACAAGGAGCCCTCTGCCTGGGCCCATCTCCCAAAGGTTCCATCACCTTCAATACCACCAGACCAGCCCGCACTCAGGAGGCTGAGGCAGGAGGATCATTGCGAGTTTGAGACCAGCCTAGGCTACACAGTGAGCTCAAGGCCAGCCTGACTGCAGAGCAAGACTCCGTCTCAAAAAGACAAACCAAACAAAACACCAGACTGACGACCAAGATCCCAGCACGTGCACTTTTAAGGCACCCATTCAAATCCTATCCAAATCAGACCACTACAACTTATTAAAACAATGAGAAACTATAGTTTTTCTTCTGGTTATGAGAGAATTATATGTTCAACAATGGCAAGAAATTCTAATATTCATGAAAAAAACTAATATTTATGAAAAATATGAAATATATTTTTAAAACCTAATATTTATGTTTTTTTGTTTTTTTAAACCAATATTTATGAAAAAATACTTTCTCCAGTTTGAGATATTGTAGTGACCGAAGTTCTAAGCACAATGTTTGACATGCAATAAATATTAGCCAATAAACAAAGTATCAGAGAAAACTCTGTCCAGAAGAACAGGGTGATTGGATTGCCCCGACATCCCAGCCTGCTTCAGAAATCTGTAGAAACCTTGCAGAGGATAAGGTTGTCAGGGGCAGCGGGGCAGATGTGCGACTCCTGGAGGACCCCACAAGGGGCGAGAAACGTGAACGGAAGGACAGGGGCACCCATAAGGAATTGTCCTGCCTCGGCTTTCTGCTTGCTCTTCGTGTTCACTCCTCCCATTGAGTTCGGGGAAAGAGTAAGAAGCAGGCAACACAAAAATGATAACGGCACAGAAAAGCTGCCAATGAATGAAAGAGGACACGGGCCCAGAACCGTCCCAATGACGGAGCAATCTGGGGATAGATATTCCCCGCTGTTGCTGTCCTATCTCTGCTCAAGGACCATGGACACATCCCACCTATCCGTGCTTAATGATTCTACTGAATCCTGTCAGTCAGCACCTGTATGTCCCGAGCCCCTACAAAGGCCCACAGTCGGCATATTTGTGGAGGCAAAAACAGTCGCAGGCTCAGGTCCCAGCTCCCATTACGGTGGGGAAGACGGGACTGAAGTAACTCCCGCAGTTCACTCGGTGCGCGCTGCCCCACGGCTCGGCGCCGCTCCCCACCCGTCCTTTTGGTGTCTTCTCCACCACCAGGGCTGTGCGATAGGGAAAGAGCAGGGTGGGAAAGAGCAAGAGGTGAGTACACCGAGGCTGACACGCCAGCTCCACCTCCTACAAGCAGAGCGACCTCTCGCAAGGACATCCTCCTCTGTCGCATTATGAAGAGAGAAAGGCGACGCAGAAGATGCGCCTGTTTCAGCAGTGTGGGCTCTGACCCGGCTGCTGGTGTGACGGTCGTTCTACGGATACGGACATGGCTCAACGGAAATCATGAAAATATTATAAGCAAGAGCTGCCACTTGCTGGAAAATCTCCAAGGAGAAAGAATTCCTCATGGCTGTTAATCTGTTCTTCGCCCAGGGGAAGTAAAAAAAAAAAAAAAGAGGTTTTGCAGAAAACAAAGCCCGTGTTCAAGGAGTGACTTAGGGAAAAACCTTCTGACCTAAAACCTCAGGGCCATGGAGTTAAAGGCAAAGGAGCCGGTTCTTCCAGTCCGCTAGCACCCTCACCGCAGAATAGGTGGGGAAATCAAGGCCCACAGAAAGGATTTACTTCTCTGAAGCATGGAATGATGGGCCCTGAATGACAGTCACATTTTTCTCTGTTTCCTTCTGCAGATAACCTCTTTCACTGGAACAGATTTGGAGTGAATGCCTGACCCTGCAGTAACCAGCTGTGTGACATAACATCTCTGATCCTCAGTATCCACATTTTTAAAGCAAAATAATAACCTGGACCTGGTGGCCCATTCCTGTAATCCCAGCACTTAGGAGGTTGAGGCCGGAGGATCGTTGTGGGTTCAAGACCAGCCTGGGTTACAAAGTGAGCTCAAGGCCAGCCTGAACTGTGTAGTGAGACCCTGTCTCAAAAAAAAAAAAGACAAAAAAATAATAGCCAGGTGTGGTGGCACACACTTGTAATCCCAGAACTCAGGAGGCTGAGGCAGAAGGATTCCCATGAATTCAGGGCCAGAACTACACAGTGAGACCCTGTATCAAAAAACCAAAACCAAACAAAAAAAAAATCACATCTATCTCTTTAGTGTGCTGTAAAGATTAAATTATATAATGTGTGTACAATACACAATATTTTAAGTATGCATACAGTTCCCATTTTACAGATGAGGAACTGAGGTTTGTCACAACTTCCTTTGGCTCAGGATTGTACCGCAGGTCAGAGAGAGACCCTAGAATTTGAAGAAACTCCTGGAGGAGAATTGGGTGGGCACAGGGGAGCCAAATTCTCCTTGCACCTGGCGCTGGAAGCTACCTTTCTGTCCAGTTCACTAAGACACCGGCCACCTGGTGACCTAACGTGCTTCTGCTGCCTAACGCACAAACAAGTTGTGAAACACCCTGGGCAGTGACTCAGCCGGAGGCCTGCTCGGCTGGTTGCAGCCAGCGGTCTGGGGCTGTTGTATCTAACAACATGTTGCTCCCCTGTTTGGGTGCCAAGTGCAGACTGTGAACTTGGTCCTTGAAGCGTCATGGATGACTGAACTGGGGTGTCAAAGTTGTAGGCATCTCCTGCGTGTTATTCTGGTCTAGCAACCCTTTGGCCTATGCCAGGGCAGAGGAGGGTGCATCAGAGGCCCGAAGCTCCCACTTCCCCAGGAGAGCTGGGCATGGTGGTCGGGGCCTGGGGGTGGCATCTAAATGATGCAGACCCAGGTTCAGAGCCGTGGTTCTGAGTGAGCAACAACCCTTTAAATTTGAACTTCCTTATTTCATCAAATGCCCATTTTGCAAATTTGTCTTTTATCCCAATTGAGAAAAGGGCAAATTCTACCTCCACTGAGGTACAGTAGGGACTTAGTAAGGGCGCACTGACCCTGGCACAGAGACTCTTCATATTGACCCTGGTACCCTGGGCCCCCAGAGAGCACAAGATGAAGAAGACATCAACCCCTGCAGCTTCTCCCAAGGCCAGCAGCTTCGCAGACCTTTTCTGTGCGTATCCCACTGTGGAAGGGCCTTGTGAAGAATTTAAAGATAACTTGGAGAGCCCGAGCTAGTGGTGCATGCCTATATTCTCAGCGATGCAGGAGGCTGAGGCAAGAGGATTGCAAGTTCAAACCAGCCTGGGCAATTTAGCAAGATCTTATCTTGAAATAAAAAAAAAATATATATATATATATGTAAAAGAACTGGGGTTGTAGCTTGCTGCTCCCTGAATTCAATCCCCAGTACCACAGACAGACAAACAAAACTCATGGGATAAAAGAAGAAAAAGATGTAAATTTTCTGAAATATAAAAATCTGTTAATTAATATTCTAATCATTTGCCAAAAAAAATCTACCCCTCGCCCTACTGGAAGGGGAATTTCCCCTCCTGTTAAAGGCCTGTGCTGAGCTGGGGATATAGCTCAGTGGAACAAGCACCTACCTGGCACTTGTAAGTGCAAGGTCCTGAGTTCGATCCTGAGTACTGCAAAAAAAAAAAAAAAAAAAAAAAGCTTGTGCTGTAGTGGCGTATTTCCTCCTTACCTACAAGTAGCGGAAAAGCAACCTGCACAATTATCACAGCCCCAGCTCAATCATGGCGCTGCTGTCCTGCGGATCATTGTATTCATTTCCTAAGATGAGGAGTGAAAGAAACAATTTGAATCGAGGAATACAGAAGATGGAGTGGAGCCCCCAAAGAGCTCTAAGTCTTGGGGCTGGGGCTGTAGCTCAGTGGCATAAGTGCTTGCCTGGCGAGCGCAAGGTCCTGAGTTCGATCCCCGGTACCGGAAAAAAAAAAAAAAAGATTATAAAAAAAAGAGCTCTAAGTCTTCATTTCTGAGCCTGTCAACGTGGCCTTGTGTAGTAACTGAATCCCTCTCGCACGTGTGACTCAGGGTAAGGTTGTGCACCACCACACCTAGCCACAGTTTTCATTACACAGGTCTTTTACTTCCTTTATTAAGTTAATCCCTAAGTATTTAATTTTTCTCAACACTATTGTGAATAGTATTGTTTTCTAATATCTTTCTTAGTGGGTTCATTATTGGTGTGCAGGAGCACCATGGGTTTTTCTGTATTGACCTTATATCCTGCAGGCACAATTTTATTTTATTTTATTTTATTTGTCTTTTTGAGACAGGCTCTCGCTATGCAGTTCAGGCTGGCCTTGAGTTCACTTCATAACCCAGGCTGGCCTCGAACTCACGACAGTCCTCCTGCCTCAGCCTCCCAGGTGTGCCACCACACCCAGCCTGCAGGCACAATTTTAAAGCATTTTACATATCCTGATTCTTTTAATCCCTATATAAACCTAAAGATTCAATTATTATCCATTTTAAATTAAAAAAAAACAAAACAGGGTATGGAGAGGCTAAGTAAGCTGCCTCCGCTCACCCAGCTTGTAAGCGGTGGAACCAGGAACCAGGATTTTAACTCAAGTCATTGGCCTCCTGAGTCCAAGATCTGAACTGTTTTGCCCACCTGCTATCACACTCTTCTCAGGAGATGGCTGCTAGCCTGGCTGAGTGGATCTGACAATTTTCCATTTCCCATCTCTAGTCTTTTACAAGGGTCAACTGTACTTCCTGTATCTCCAGAAAGAGATTTCCCTTTATGGTTTAAAGGTGAGCAAATATCTCCTACTCATACCTAAAAGAGCCAAAAAGAATCTTGATTTAGAAAAGGGTAAATTCCACCTACACCAGGGTAGACTCTGGACTTTCTGAGGACTTGGTGACCAGGGAGGCCCTAACACCTGGGGCCCAGAGACCACAGGGTGCAGAAAACACTGGGGCCAGCAGCTCACAGCTCTGCTGTATGTATTCCAATGTGTAAGGGCCTTGTGGATTATTTTTTAAATTAAAGTTAATGTGTGGATTTTTGAAACAAATACTACTGTTAAAGTTCACTTTTAGGTAATAGAATATTGTGATTAAATTTCTGTTTTTTTGTCTTCTTGAGGCAAAGTCTTACCATGTAGTTCAGGCTGGCCTTGAGCTCACTTTGTAGCCAGCCTGGTCTCAGACCCCCAACAATCATCCTGCCTCAGCCTCCTGGTGCTGTGATTACAGGTGTGCGCCACCACTGGTGGCTATGATTAAAATTCTGAGCCCAGCGAACATAGTGGTGCATTCCTGTGATTCCAGCACTCAGAAGGCTGAGGCAGGAGGATCACCATGAGCTCAAGGGCAGCCTGGGTTACAAAGTGAGTTCAGGGCCAGCCTGAGCTGCATAGTGAGAACCTGTCTCAAAAATAAAAATAAATAAATAAATATAGTCAAGGGGCCTGGGATGTAGCTCATGGCTTACTACTTGCTTGGCAAATATGAGGTCCTGAATTCAATTCCCAGTACCCTGCCAAAAAGAAAAAAAGAAAAAGAAAGAAAAGCTACAATAAAATCAATCCTGATCTCTGCACTCTGGAAAAGTTTGTTAGTTTTTTAAAAAACTAAATATACAGTTCCCATGCAATCTAGCAGTTGCAATCCCAAACGTGTCTCAGAAAAATGAAGATCTAAGTTAAGATTCAAATCTGTGTGTGAATGTTTGGTGCAGGTTTGTTGGTAGCAGCTGACACCTAGGAACAGCTCAGCCCACATTCAGTAACTAAAGGGTTACACAAACAACCCTAAATCCTGGGAACGGCGCTTAGTGTGGAGTACTACTCAACAGTGAAATATTAACACTTGCAACAACCTGATCCATTTTCCAAAAGTTATACTGGGTGAAAGGAAAGCCAATCTCAAAAGGTTACAGAAAATATGATTCATGTATATAAAACTCTTGAAATGGCCAGGTGTGGTGGCCTATACTTGTAATCCCAGCACTTGGGAGGCTGAGACAAGGAGGATCGCCATGAGTTCAAGGCCAGCCTGTGCTACATAATGATACCCTGTTATAAAAAAATAAAAAAATTTCTTGAAATGACAACTTCATAGGAATGGAGAATAGATTACTACATGCTGGGAATTAAGGAGGAGGCAGATGCAGTGGGGAAGTGGGGCTGGCTATGGAGAGGTCAACAAGAGGACTCCTTGCGGTGATGGAAATGCTGTTTTGCCTACATCAAGATGAATGACTTGGCTGTGATGTGGTACAATAAATTTGCAAGGTGTTACCATCAGAGGACTCTTGGTAAAGGATACTCGGTAAAGGGTACATGAGATTTCTTTGTATGGTTTCATTTATTTATTTTTGGTTTTTTTGGTTTTTTGAGGCAGTGTCTCACTATGCAGTTCAGGCTGGCCTTGAGCTCACTTCGTAGCCCAGGCTGGCCTCAAACTCGCAGTGATCCTCCTGACAGCCTCCCAAGTGCTGCAATTACAGGTGTGCACCACCATGCACAACTATATTATTTCTTATAACTGTGTGTGCCTCTATAATTATCTCAAAACAAAAGAGTTAAACTAAAAAGACCCTGGACCCTGTATTCAAGTTATACTTTCACTATTGACTAGCTTTAGGTTCTGAAATAAGTAACTTTTCCTTTCTGTCCCTTAGTTTTTACTCATTTTATAGTTCAGTTATAAGAAGTTAACACTTATGCATAGGGGTTAACACTATGCATAGGGTCCAGGATATAGCTCAGCGGCACAGTGTCTGCTGGCAAGCACGAGGTCCTGAGTTTAATTCCCCATATTCAAATAAAACAAAACAAAACAAACTATGCGTATAAAACACTGACTACAGTGCCTGATAAATTGTAAGAAATTAATAAATATATGATTGTACAAAACTTAGAAAATATGGATAAAATGAAGAAAATGCCAGATGTGGTGACACAGATCTGTAATTCCAGCATTTGGGAGGCTGAGACAAGAAGATCTCTGAGGGGCTGGGGCTAGCCAGGGGCTACATAATGAGTTCAAGGCTAGCCTGAACTACATAACAAGACCAGCTTCTGAGTCGGGGATATAATAGCTCAGCGGCACAAGTGCCTGCCTGGTCCTGAGTTCAATTTCTGACACCAAAAAAAAAAAAAAAAGACCCAGCTTCAAAAAATAAGAAAATATGTCAAACAGCCATATTTCTACTACTTTAAACGTTTGGATTGATTTCTATAATATTTAGATGCAAGTATAAGCAAAATAACCACAATGAAGTATTAGTCCAAATGCACAAAGATGTCTATGATAATCAAGAAGGCTTTAACATATACATTGGGCCCAGCGTGGTGGCACACACCTGTAATCCCAGCCCTCGGGAAGCTGAGGCAGGAGGATCATTACCAGTTCCAGACCAGGTAAGAGCCTGTTTCTAAATAAAAAATAAAAAGGGCTGAACATGTAGTGCAGAGGCCTTGGGTTCAATCCCCAGAACTGAAAAAAGGTATGAGGTCAAGAAGGCCTAGAGCCAGGCATGGTGGTGCACACCTGTAATCCCAGCACTTGGGAAGCTGAGGCAGGAGGATCATCACAAGTTGGAGACCAGCCTGAGCTACAAAGTGAGCTCAAGGCCAGCCTGAACTACATAGTAAGACACTGCCTCAAGAAAAAAAAACACCCTAGAAATTGATAATTTCAGTGGCTTGAAGATTTTATCAAGAACCTAATTTCTGGGGGCTGGGGGTATAGCTCAGTGGCATAAGCGCTTGCCTGGCAAGCGCAAGGTCCTGAGTTTGATCCCTGGTACCGAAAAAAAAAAAGAATCTAATTTCTATCTTTTTTTTTGCATTTTTATCATTTTACTCTTTCATGTTTGAAAGATAGTTGTCCTGTTTCCAAGCACTGCCTGAGGACATAATTACATCTAACTCTCTTAAACTGTCTCTCTTTTGTGGCACTGGGCATTTAACCCAGAACCTTTGCTCTGAGCTACATTGCCAGGCTTTTTTAAAAAATTTAATTTAATTTAATTTGCTGAGGCTGGCCTTAAATTTGCCATCCTCCTACCTCATCCTCCCGAGCACTTAATTTTTTGTCTTTTGGAGAGAGGATCTCACTATGCAGTTCAGGCAGGCCTTAAACTCACTTTGTAGCCCAGGCCGGTCTTGAACTCACAATGATCCTCCTGCCTCAGGCTCCCGAGTGCTGTGACTACAAGCATGCACCACCACACCCGGCCACCAGTGACTTTTGCTTTTCCCAGCTCATAGGTACCAGCTCAGCATGGTCTTCTCAAGATAGTGGTCATGAACAGGCAGATATGCTACCCAAAGGGGTTTATTAGGACTCAGGCTGTGACACAGAGAGGAACAACACATGGACCAACTCGCTAAGGGCGTGGTTGCTTACGTTGCTTATGTAGCAGAAAAAAGTGTGCTTGGGCCTGGGCAGTGTCAGGCTCTGCTTGGTTGTGGGTGGGGGGCCGGCTCCTGGCTGGCCCCATGGAGAGCGGATGAAGGCAGTGGGGACACTCAGAGGGGCTGCAGCTCTCAGTCACCTGGAATGGAGCTGCCTTGGAGGCTTGCTGCCAAAGCAAAAGTCCTCCTGGTCACGGGGCACCTGACATACCCAGAATTGGCTGCAGCTGCTAGCGGTTTGGAGCAGCTGTGGCTAAGAAAAATAGAAATGAAAAGTACCTCTTGGAGCGTCAGGACCTTCTCTCCTGTCTCAGAGCCACAGGCATGTTCCGCTGTGTCTAGCCAGACTGCAGTCCTCACACCTGGCAAGGTGGTCACCTGTGCTGAAGGCAGCGTCACCACTGAAGCAGTCTGGTGAAATGCACCAGTGAGCTTTGCATGAGGCTTTTCCTGGGGAAAATGCGGGCTTCAACGCCAGGAATGTCCGTCAGAGATGTCCATCACGGCAGCATGCTGGTGACAGCAGAAGTGATCTACCTGCCACTCAGGACTAGCTCGGTGACATCACCACACAGGCCACACTGCCGGCAAAGTGGCTGAGCTGCAGGAAAAGACCTGTCACTGTTCTGGTGAGAAGCTGAAGAGGCCCCCAACATGCTTGAAATCTGTTGGTGCTGCCACCGGCGGTCTGGTTCCTGGCAAGCCCGGGCATGCTGCAAGCTCGGACTTCCTTCCTCTGGGCCTCCCGCTGCTCATGGTGTGAGAAGGAGGACTGCTGGGGGGCTGATCAAGGCCGTGGATAAGGAGGCTGTCGGAGCTGGCGGGTCAGAAAGCTCAGCAGGCAAAGTGGTTATCGACCCTGATACCTAATATTCTCCCTAGGAGCCGTGGAAGACTGGTCTAGCACTATTTGTCTCAACTGACCATTTAAGTTTAGAAGGAAAATGTTGGTTAAAGGTGACAATGCATCACAAACACTTCAGAAGGAAAGGAGAATAGTTTTTGTTCTGTATGTTTGTGTGTGTCTGTGTGTGAGAGAGAGAGACATACAGACAGACAGAGACAGAGACAGAGACAGAGACAGAGACTGTTTTAAATTATTAGTTTAAAAAAATTGAGCCAGGCATGGTGGTGCAAGTTTGTAATCCCAGCACTTGGGAGGCTGAGGCGGGAGGATCACCACAAGTTCAAGGTCAGCCTGGGCTATGTAATGAGCTCAAGGCCAGCCTGAACTACATAGCGAGACCCTGTATCAAAAGAACAGATTAAAAGCAGGGGCAAGGCTGGGCATGGTGGTTCACGCCTGTAATCCCAGCACTCAGGAGGCTGAGGCAGGAGGACCGTCGAAGTTTGAGACCAGCCTAGGCTACAAAGTGGGCTCAAGGCCAGCCTGAACTGCATAGCGAGAACTTGTCTCAAAAAGACAAACAAACAAACAAACAAAGGAGCGGCAGGAAGTTTAGGATGCAGCATAAAAAATAAAATAAATCTGGGCTACATAGCAAGACTCTGTCTTAAAAAAGGAGGGCCAGGCCTGCCGGCATGCTAGGGATCCAAGCCAGGGCCTTGTGCATATTAGGCGAATGCTCTACACTTGAGCTACTTTGCTCTTCTGTTGTTTGTCACTGTTTTTATTGCTTCACTGAGACAGTGTCTCCCTATGTAGTCCAAGCAGGCTTTGATCTCATCGCAGCCCTCCTGCATCAGGCTCCCGAGTGCTGGAGTTACAGGCCTGTGCCACCACTTCTAGCCCTTATTCAGTTGTTTCTGAGATAAGTCTGGCTATGTTGCCCAGGCTAATCTCTGGAATGTGCCACCATGCCTGGCTCAAAATCAGTCCTTTTTAATGGAAACAACTTGACCAACAATTTGTCAGAGAAGTTTTAAGGTTATTTTGTATCTTTATTATTAAAGAGTGATTGATTGATTGATTGATGGTACTGCGGATTGAACACATGGCCTCATGCATGCTAGGTAAGCACACTACCACTGAGCTACATGTCCAGCTCCTGTCAGAGAATTTTGAGACATTAAAGTTTAATGAGAAAAAAAGCAAGTTACCTATAGTATACTCAGAGTTGTGCAACCATCACCGCAATCAAATATACAACACTTTTAAGACCCCAGAATAAAGGGTTGGGGATGTAGCTCAGTGGCATAAGCACTTGCCTGGCCAAACCTGCGGTCATGAATTCAATTCCCCATAACGGCCCCCCCAAAAAAGACCCCAGAATGAAACGTAGCACCATTAACTGTCACAGCCTGGCTTCCCAACGTCCACCTTAGCACCAGGAACTTTCTCTAGTCTCCCTGCCTGGATATTCCACACAAATGGAGTCAGATGCTACGCAGCCTTTTGTGACTGACTTCCTGCACTTAGCACAATGTTTCCAAAGTTCATTCATCCTATAAAATGCACCAGCAGTTCTTTCCCTTATATAGTATTTCAGAATCCTCTTCTATTATCCAGATATACCGTGTTTTCTTTCTTTATTTGTCAGTTGATGGGCATTTGGGTGGTTTCCGCTTTTCAGCATTTCGTGTGTAATGCTATGTGAGTGTTTGAGTGTTAACTTTTGTATTGACAGATGTTTTCGCTTCTCTGCAGGAGTGCCAAAGAGAAGAATCACTGGGAACCTGACATTTCAAGGAACTGCCTGTCTGTTTTCCAAAGCCATCATATCATTTCATATTCTCACAGTAATATATGTCACAAAGCTCCAATTTCTTCCTCTCGTTTTTTAGTTGGGGTGGCGGTGATGTGTGTGCGTGCACCCGCACACATGCGCCTGCCTTTGTAATCTACCACTGAACAACATGCTTAGACCATCCCAAGGCCCCTACCTTTTTGTGTGTATGTGGTACTAGGCATTGAACCCAGGGCCTTTGCATTGAGCTACAGCCCCAGCCCTTTTCATGTACTTTGAGACAGGGTCTTGCTAAGTCAGTTAACTGTCCAGGCTACACCTTCCTTGAAATGTAAATAACTAAACAAAGTTGAGGTTCAGTAAACAAGAAGCAAGGGAAAACAGATTTGAGGGAGGTAACAATACTCCGTTACAGGCCTGGTGTGGTGACGCACTCACCTGTAACCCCAGCACTCAGGAGGCTGAGGCAGGAGGATTACTGTGAGGTCAAGGTCAGCCTGGGCTACAAAGTGAGTTCAAGGCCAGCCTGAACTACGTAGTGAAACTGCATCTCAAAAAGAAAAAGAGAAACATTCTGTCACAATGTCTTTCCAGACTTTTTCTTATAGGTATATAAATATAATTTTAATTTTGTTTTTTTGCTGGTGGTGGGAATTGAACACAGGGAAAGCACTTTAGCAGTTAGTTTTAAATAAACAAAGTAGGTTATACTGTACATACAATTCTGTAAACTGATTTATCATTTAACAATATGTTGTATATCACATACAAGTTTCCTATAATGAATGTGATCATTATGAATACCTAAACGTACCAATAAATTTAATTTATTTTGTTTGTTTTTGTCTTTTTAAGACAATGTCTCACTATGCAGTTCAGGCTGTCCTTGAACTCACTTTGTAGCTCAGGCTGGTCTCAAATTCACAAGAATCCTCCTACCTCAGCCTCCCGAGTGCTGGGCCTCCTACCATGCATGGCCTAAAATATGTTGGTTATATAAAGAGAAAGAAAATGAACTGGGTGTGGTGGAGAGCATGCCTATAACTCCAGAACTCTGGGGGCTGAGGCAGGAAGATTTCCATGAGTTCATGGCCACCCTCAACTACGTAGTGAGACCTTGTCTCACAAAACGAAAAGCAAAACATAAAAAAGCAAAAATAAACAAGCAAAAAAGAAAGATAAAATAAAGAATAAATTGGATATGCCTTGCTTTTCTTTTCTTTTCTTTTCTTTTCTTTTCTTTTCTTTTCTTTTCTTTTCTTTTCTTTTCTTTCGAGAGCCAGGAGTATCACTGTGAGTTTGAGGCCAGCCTGAATGACGTAGTGAGATGCTGCCTCAAAAAACAAAACAAAAAACAAAACAAGACAGAGGTAGGGATGTGGATAGAGCCATGGTTGAGTGCCTGCCTAGCATATACAAGGCCCTGGGTTCAATTCCCAGCACTGCAAGAATAAATCAACAAAACACAAGTTGAAATTAGGAATGACAATAGCTTTTATTCTTGTTTTGTTTTTGTGACAATTGAGACACACATAGTTTATTGTGTACATCAGTGGCCCAGAGAGATGGTGTGCCTTACCCAGCACAAACACTGGTGCAGGCAGGGCTGGGAATCAAATGTCTTTTTCTAGACTTGTGTGTTCCTCTCCGTATCCTGAAGGGGCTCCTGCCTGGGAGGCCCGTAGCCGCCTGCACATGGTTGGGGAAGTAAGGAGAGTTCCTGAATGCTTGACTCTGTTGAATTGAACCAATTTCTACTCAGGCTGCACTTTCCCGTGCACTGTGATTTGCTCTCTCTGGCTCACCCTGGTTGTCATCAGGTCACGTGGCCCTCAGTGCTGGGGGGCGGGGGCTCACTCACTCTTCTGCTGACCGGGAATGTATCTTGAGTGTGCTGTAAAGTAGAGGAGCCCATGGGCTATAAATCCTGGGTCTGGGATGCTCCAGAAGTCCCTGCCTTGCCCCAGACAGCAGCTGGAACTCTGAGCAGGGGGACGCTGCCCTCCCGCCGCCTGCCCCTCCTGAGGAGTCCTAGGTCCTGCAGGTCTCCTATTTCCAACACACTGCTCCCTCCGGTTTCCAAGGCATTTTTGATGATAAAATCACTTCTTTGGTGTGAGCCTCCTCATTTCAATCCTCCTTCCAGCTAGAAATTTGGGGAAAGGACCAGGGGGGTGTGGATTTGCTGAACTCATATTTCTACTCCCGGCAGCATATTTTCTCCCAAAGTCCATTTGTTGTCCATTTACCGTTCAGTTAATGCGTGCCAGATGTTGTATTGAACACGTTACAGGCATTATTTCATTCATGGTTTCTCAGCTGGTACCGTCTTGACTGGGTAGGACTTAGTTTTTGAGGACTAAGTACCCTTGCATTGTGGGACGGTAGCAACATGCCTGGTTTATACCCTCTCGATGCCAGTAGCGTTCCCTGTAGTGACAACCCTAAATGCCTCTGGACTTGGGCAAATGTCCTGTGGGGGCGAATCATCCCTGGGTGACAATGACTTATTTAACTGAATAGACAGCGGTCCTATGAGTTAGGCATTGTTACCACTTCTTTTGACTTTATTTATTTTGTGGTGCTGGGATCAAACCCAGGACTTCACAAATGCTAGACAAATGCTTTACCACTGAGCTATATATCCAGCCAGCCCCATATCTTTTTTTTTTTTTTAATCTTTTTGAGACAGGGTCTCACTCTGCAATTCAGGCTGGCCTTGAGCTCACTTTATAGCCCAGGCTGGTCTTGAACTTAACAACAATCCTCCTGCCTCAGCCTCCTGAGTGCGGGGATTACAGGCGTGCGCCACCATGGCTGGCTCCTATCTCTTTATAGAAGAAAACTGTAAGATTTGAGGAAGTAAAGCGCAAGAAAATGGCACTGATCAAATCCCTATTTTCTGCCCAAAGGAGGAACTAAACAGGCATTTTATAGACATCTCATTGGATCCCACCATAACTAATTTTTCATGTGGATGGTGACATTCTCATTTTATCAATGAGGAAATTAAAGAGAGTTACTATAGGTCATACAGTTCCTTGGCCCTGTTTATTTACACTCTGCCTCATTCCAGATGGACTTGCATTCAGATTTGAGCCCCGGCCGTCTGGTTCCAAAGTCCAACCTCTTTCCCCAACACCAGACTGACGCTGAGTGTCTGAGCGGTGGCCCTGTGACAAGCCAGGCAGGGAAAGGCGGCCGGAGCAGAGCCGAGTCAGCAGCGCGGGGAGGCTGTGCTTTCCCAAGTGCTGCTAGCTGTGCCCAGCCCTAGACTAGGCTTTCTGGTGGCCACAAACATGTACTCCACACCTATTTCCTCTGCCCCTACCGTGTCAACAAAACAGAACGCGCCACACAAAAATCCCTCCCTCCTTGTAGTTTGTGAACTGGGAAGATAATTATAATCTTGGGGGGGGGAGCCATCAGGAGGTGGGGTACAGTTCAGTGGTAGAGCTCTTGCCTACCGAGTATAAGGTTCTTGGTTCAATCCCCCACATGGGGGGGGGAGAATGAAAAAAATCCTCTGTGCAGAGTAGGGAGCCAGAGAAGAGTCCGCATGAGGGACTGTGGGTCTGAGGCTCAGTCAGGCCCATCTGTGAAATGGGGCCAGTACAGGCTTTACTGTAGAGGGTAGCAGGAGAGAGCTGAAAACGACCTCGCCTGCAAAGTGCTTAGTGGGGAACCTAGCACACGGGAGTGCTTGAATAAGTCTTAGGACTTTTTCCGCTTCCTCCTCCAATAAATAAATATGATCTCTTTTGTAACAGACAACAGAACCTCCTCTGTAGACTTCCCCTTGCCTATAGGATAAAGTCCAATTTTTTTTTTTTAAAGCCTTGCACATTCGAGGCGAGCCCTCTACCCCAGGCCAAAGTCCAAAATTTTTGCTGTGCTTTACAAGGCCCTGCCAGGTCCACCCAGGGCTTTCTTGGGCCTCAGCCCTCCTCTGGCTCTCCCTGCCCCTATGAGCAAGACTGCGTTCCCCCTCCTGCTCCGAGTCTTTCCCTGGACCGTTTCCTCTGCCTTCCTCCTCCCTTCCCACCTTTTGCTGATCACTTATCATCCAGGTCCAGGGTAAACTACTTTCTCATGGCTCTTTGGGCTTTTTATTTCTCCAGGGCTTTTACCTCACCAGTATTTGTTTAATGCTCATTCTACTTCTCTGAACTTTATAGCCCAAGTTTCATTTTGTTCTTTTATTTACTTTTTGTTTTTTGAGACAGGGTCTTGCTGTGTAGTCTAGGCTGGCCTTGAACTCACTATGTAGCCTAGGCTGTCCTTGAACTTGCAGTGATCCTCCTGCCTCAGCCTCCTCAGTGCTGGGATTATATGGCATGTGCCACCATACCAGGCATGGCCCATGTTTAACTGACAGTTGTAGTGCTAGCTTCTAGCAGCATCTGGACAGAGGAAGAACTTGACAAAGTCCATATAAACAAAGAAAAAAAGTTTCTTGACATGTGACTTTTGACACTCAAAAATGAAATAGAGCCGGTGTAGTGGCTCACAGCTGCAATACCAGCACTTGGGAGACTGAGGCAGGAGGATTGCTGTGAGTTTGAAGGCAGCCTGACCTACAAAGTGAGTTCAAGGCTCACCTGAGCTACACAGCAAGACCCTGTTTCCAGAAGAGAGAGAGAGAGAGAGAGACAGACAGACAGACAGACAGACACACAGAGATGCCACCAGGTGTGTTGGAACATGCCTGTAATTGCAATAGTCTGGGAGGCTGAGGAGCGAGGGTATCACATTGAGCCCAACCTGGCAACTTTGTAAGATCCTGTCTCAAAGAAAAAATGAGAAGGACTGAGTGTGTAGCTCAGTGGGAAGGTGCTGGGCTCAGTCTCCAGGAATGCAAAGAAAAAAAAAAGGACAGCGAGAGACAGATGCTCAACTCCCTCTGTCCCAACCCAACAGGAACCAACTATGAGGTAAGAGGTGATTTGGACACAGGAGGAAAACATTTCTGCTGCTACATGTTTTTCTGCTGAGATGTGTTTTTTAAGGATCACAGGGCATCACACAGGCCGATGCAACAAGATGGAGCACTCAGGCATTAGGGATTTGCCCACGGTCCCCGGCCGTGGCATCCAGAGTATATTCCGGCCACTGCTACTGTTGCCACGGGGCTCAGCAAGAGAAAGTCAAGGCAGGAAGGTATAGGGCTCGGGTCCTGGGTATGACACACAGGCCACAGAGCTGGAGGTCTGAAAGTGCAGGCTTGTGTGGGATCTCAAGCAAGTCATTGCCTGTCTCTGGTCTTTATTTTCATCATCCATAATAAGAGTCTTAGATCAAGAACCCTGGTAAGCAGATTCTGAGATGGAACCTTGCATGCCGGAGAATTATTGGGCAAGTGGATGGTTTGAAGCGGGACTGGGACAAAGGAGAGGCTGGGCTGCAATACAGCTGCAATGGAGGGCTCAGGAATTTATTGTTGCTTTTTGTCTTTTTGAGACAGGGTCTCGCTCTGCAGGTCAGGCTGGCCTTGAGCTCACTTTGTAGCCCAGGCTGGTCTTGAACTTACAGCAATCCTCCTGCCTCAGCCTCCCAAGTGCTGGGATTACAGGCGTGCGCCACCACGCCCAGCTCATGGGTTCAAGAATCTGCACTGGGGTGTTAGAGCTTGGGTGATTTTTTAGGGTGGCTTGTTTCAAAGGGAGGCAAAGGGGCCAGGCCACTTCCCTTCTTTATCGCCAACCAGGCACTGGAGGCAGACTGACTGGAGGAGGTGTAGCTATGACTCCCTTCAACACAGGGCAGTCCCCAGAGAGAGACTCGGCTGAAATCCGAGGAATGACTGCCACAGCCGAGGCGGCACAGCACAGTACTCACTACTGAGGAACCCTGAGGAGACGTTTCCCAGCCATTCCACAGAACCCGCAGGCCACAAGCACCTCCCTGGGTGGGAAACTGCTCTCCTTCGTTGTTACAGCTTCTCGGAAGAGCAAAGTCCGCTGCTAGGCAGTCCTCGCCCTGGGAGCTTCTTATTTCTCCTTAGGCCACCCGCCACAACAGTAATGTAAATCATTAGTTGAGTAATGATCCACTATCTGTCCCCTGCACTTGACAGTAAATCCCAAGAGAGCAGGAACTATGTCTATCTCCCTATCACTGTCTCCAGGGCACGTTACATATTAGGTACACAACATCTGCTCAGTGAAAGAGCACCAGGGAGGTGGTACAGGATGGTCCTCTAGGAGATTCAAAGACAAAAAAGGTTTGTGAAGCATTTCTCCAGATCCACCTGCCTGCGGGCGCTGGTGAAGGCCTGGAACCTGCAGGGATGACTCATGCATCTTTTCTCTACTGTCAGCAGCACTCAGAAGCTAAACAAAACACTCAGGCCCCTAGCAACCCCTCTCAGACTCCATCCTGCGTCAGTAATGTGCCAGGTCCTAGACTGCAGACTGCAGAGGTCTAAAACAGATGCATTAGACCCAATCTGTGTTTTGTTTTGTTTTGTCTCTTTTTGAGACAGGGTCTCCCTATGTAGCTCAGGCTGGCCTTGAGCTCACTTTGTAGCCCAGGCTGGTCTTGAACCTGCAGCAGTCCTCCTGTCTCAGCCTCCCGATTGCTGGGATTATAGGCATGCGCCATCACACCCAGCATTAGACCCAGTCTAGGCTGGAGAATTTGTATAAACTGAGTTCAACACAATTAAAAAAACAAAAAGCAGATTGAGGGCAGAGATAGCCTGAAGGAAAATGCTACATGATACAAAGCACTCAGACGGAGAGGGGTTCTAATTCAACCTCAAGGCCTGATCTTGGGCTAATTTCTGAATGCCCAACGTCTCACTAGAGTGCAGTTCCAACTACTCACACTGGGCTGGGCGGCTCTCATGCGTTATTTAACCGTTGCACCCTTCCTGTGACCAAGGGTATTAATTCCATTCCAGGAGAAACCAAGGCTAGAGAATTGAAGTCGTTTGCTGCTCACAGTCAGACAGATGTTCAGGGGCAACCGAGATCTAACTGGCACGTTAGTATTCCCTGGATTCTCATGCGTGGTCCCATTTCCACATCTGTAGAATGGGGCCCACACTCCCTTCTCAAAGGCCTGCTGTGTGGACTAAGTTTGAAAACGTTTGCCAACAGCCACCTTTCTAGAAAGGTTACTTGGAAGAGAAATGAGAATGTGTCACCCCTAGTTTTATGGCTGAGGAAACACGAACACAGTGAAATGAATCAGTTCCCCTAGGCTAGTAAGTGTCTAAAAAAGTCAGGGGAAGCCAAGCTGTGTACTCTAGCTTTGCTTCGCTTTTCCTCACATCCTCTCAGATGATCTGGAAGGAAGAGCAAGCACTCAGGAAGACCGCAGAATGGAAGAGGTGCCTCAGGGAAAAGGGCTGCCTACATGCAGGCGCTCACAGAGACTTCCTGGAGGAGACCAGGCCCTCATTTTACACCAGCAGTGTCCAGAGCACACGGGAAGCTGACCTTCAGTCCTGATGTGGTTTCCCGATCACCTCACTAGTTCCTGGTGCCCAGGGAAGGAATCTGATCAAGGACACGCAAGTGTATATGACAAGGGCATCGGATTCCTTCACCTGGAAAAGGACAGGTAAGGTGATCACCATGCCACGGAGTCGGGACATGAGAGGAAGCAGTCTCCCTCTCACCATGGAAGTCCTGGAGTAGGAGAAAAGGCCAGGTGGAGTAGGAAAAAAGGCCAAGTGAAAGCCTCAGGGTCAAAAAGACCTCAGCTGGCAGCCTGGCTCCACCAGTGACCTGCAGTGTAGCCTCAGAATGTTGTTTCACCGGAGTCTTCATTTTCTTGCAGAACGACTGCAGGTTCACAGAAATGGCCTTCAGGTACTCAGCCTGGGGCTTTGTCAGAAGAATAACAAGGTCATTACTACTCCACAGTGCCAGACCAGCCACAGAGGAGTGGCGGGGCTGGATGCCCAAGGGATAGAAGCAAATCTTCAGTGCCCACAATTCCGATGCTGCAATCGCCGGGCACAAGCAGGGGCTGGCAGGTGCAGACCATGATGCAATCCAAGCTCCCTGCTTGTGCTGGGAGGTGAACCCTGACCTTCAGGAAAGGAGAAAAACAGCCCCTGGACAAGGAATACAAAACAGAACCTTAGTGAACTTTTATTTCTCGTCATACACAACTGGTAGCAAGGCCGAAGGTTTCAGCACTTGAACACTGGACACCCCTTCCCGCCCACCCAGGGGACACACACATAGTCATTAGGTCCCCTCTGGAACTCAAACCCCATGCTGGGACCCCTCCTCTCCTGTCAATCTTCTTCACAGGGAGGGCTTTTAGGCCTGAGGGTTGCCAGTTGCTTCCCCATGCCCGCATGGGTATGAAATGCGGCACAGTGGCCAGGTGCCTTTCCTGCCACCCAGGGAAGGATGTCAGAAGCGCAGTGCCGGTCCCTTGCCTTCCCCGGTCACCTCCACACTGCCCTCGGAGGAGGCGCCTGCTGCTGGAAGGGCAAGAGAAGTCGCGGTTCACAGTTGTTTGCTGCAGAAAGTGCTTGGGATCAGTCCTTCGCTGCTTCTGTCTCTAAAGAATCCACCTAAATGCCAGAAGGGACAGGTGCCGAGATAAGGGCGAAACTCCTGGGAGGCAGCCAGGAGACTGACTGCAGGGGTGGGGATCCCCCAGAGGCCTTCAGAACCGCGCAAGAAAATCAGTTTGCTATTGACCTGAGATCCCAGGGTGATGCATCAGGTGCTGGGAAACTCAAAACCACCCCTCAGGCTGCAACTGTGGTGGGGTGGGGGGTGGGAGCATGGTCACAGCCACCCAGTCAGTGGTAGGGGCCAAACAGGAACCCCGGTATTGGCTTCCCTTACTAGTGCCCCATCAGCCACCTAGAAGGGCTCAACCTAGAAGGGCTCAACATTCTGGCAAAAGTCCTTAGCACGGGAGGGTGGACGCTGATCACTGGGCCAAGAGGGTGGGCACCAGCCTGGGGAGTACAGACCCTCCCTCTGCTCCTCACAGGCCCTGACCGTGTTTCAAAGGCGGGGCCCTGAGGAGGCCTGACCTCAACCACAGAGGACCTCAGTTATCTCGGAGTACTCCCGCCTCTTCGGAAGGCAAAGTGGCTGACAGAGGCTCTTCTAGAGTCTGCTCTGTGGATGTGTGTGGCCCCTCTCCTGGGGTCTCCCACCACTGGGTGTGGGAGAAAGGTGTATAGGGGCGAAGAGGTGAAGAACTGAAGCAGGAGTTCGGCAAACACGGAAGGCGGGGCCTTCGGGCTGCTCAACAGAGAAGGCTTTACATAGACTGGGCGCACAGACCAGCTGTGGCCCTGACTTTCACATTGATGGGTGAATGGCAGGTGGAAGGTAACGACATGAGAACGAGGCGGGAGGGCGGGCAAAACTGTCTGGAGTGCCAGTCTCTGCGGCTCTTTGCCCCTCTCCTACAGAGGCCAACCAGGGACTTTCCAGTCCAGGAGGACCATGGCATCATGGTGCCTGCGGCCTGGCCTGCTGGCATGAAGGTCCGAGGGTGGCTCATTCCCCTTCCTGTGCCCTCTGCTCTGGGGGCATGGACCGGAAGAAGGGCATGGCCCTTGGGATCTCCGAGTCCTCTTACAGGTCCCATGGGGAGAACTGAGATCCCAGAGTCAGTCAGTGCAACGATTCTGTCCATTCCAGAAAGAGGAGGGTGTGATCGGGGACAGCACACCATACAAGCCTGCCCCCTCAGTGGGGGGCACTGGCCTGGGGCAGAGAGGGTCCTGGGCCTGTCTCCAGACAGATAAGTCCTTGCAGGGGGTAGGGTGCCCCCAGGGTCAGCTGCTCTGGGCATGGGTCCTGCGCGGGAGGGAGTCAGGTCATATAGCGGGTGATGGCACGGAGGGCGTACAGCAAGGCGGCCTGCATGCGGGCTTCCAGGAGCAGCAGGTTCACGTGGACCTGGGGCACAGAGCAGGGGCTTGTTGACAAGTGATCTGCAGCCTACTCAGACTGCCATGCCCTCTGACCCCTCTGCTCACCCCTAATCCCCACACATCCGCCCTGAGCTTTGCCAAACAGTTTGGTACAATGAGTGTTGCGGGATTTCCAGCACATTCTTCTCTATCACCCCTCATCTTTCTATATGCTTTTATTCTTCTTCTTCTTTTTGTTTTTTTTTTGGAGACAGGCTCTCGCTATGCAGTTCAGACTGGTCTTGAGCTCACTTTGTAGCCCAGGCTGGTCTTGAACCTGCAACGATCCTCCTACCTCAGCCTCCCGAGTGCTGGGATCACAGGCGTGCACCACCATGCCCGACTATCCCTCATCTTTCCATCCCATGGAGCTAAAACAGGAGTGAGCACTATCTGGCACCTACATGGGGTCAGGGCTTTACAGATATTTTCTAATTTCATCCTTTCTACAACCCTAAAATGCAGGCAGTGTTTACTCTCACTAGAAAGCTGTAAAGCTCAGAGAGGTAAAGTGACTTGGTTAAAGTCACAATGCTACCAGGTGGTAGCATTATGATCTGAACCTCGGTGTACTGGACTGCCACGGAAGACATCATGGGAAGCAATGACCTGCATTTCGACTTCACAGGTGGCTTCTGAAATCAATAGCAGAGCAAGACTTGAACTCAGGACAACACGTCCAGTTGTACCCCCTGGCAGGACAGACTCTGGGTCCTGCCCCTTCCCTCTCTACTAGCTGAGCCTGTCTACTCCCCCTCTGTTCCTCCCTCCGAGGATGCTACCTTCTCCGAGTGGCGGAAGTGCCTCCAGAAGTGGTTGTACATTCTCCGGGTGGTCTTCTCTGGGTAGCAGGCCACGGTCTTGATATAGACCTTGAGATTCCGCTCCAGGAGCTGGTTCACCTCTCCATAGTCATAGTCATCGTATCTGGATGAAAAGACCCCCATAGCATTACTCACCCTCTGCTCCAGAAGCTGTTCCTCCCCGCTATCCCTACCCCACAGCAGAAGGGACACAGTGGGAAGAAATACTGGGAGGTGGGAAGCAATAAGCCTGGTTCGACTTAGCAAAACAACTGCTATCATGTACTCCAGGCCAGCAGACATGCAGGAGACCAGCCGAAGGATGCCCAGGAAATGAGCCTGCTGCCGCCTTAGCAACTCTGCACCATGTGGATGCATCTCCAAACTCCTCTGTACCCTGGTACACCTCTCTGCATCCTGAGCCCTGCGTTCATCAACCCACCTTACATAGGAGGGAACGGAAATTCGGAAGTCACCTGCCCTGCGCCAGACGGCGAGGAACGGGTTTCAAACCCAAACCTGCAGGGCTCCAGGGCTTATCCGCCACTTTACGCTACAAGAGGTCGGTGTGTATTTGCCTTGGAGAAGATGTTAAGGCTGAAGTGGAGCTAGTACTGTAGTCAGTTTATGCCTGGAGAAGGCAATTCACTTCTTTAAGGTCAAAAAGCAAATTGATGACCAGACTAGAAGCTTCTTTGTTGCACCCCAGTCCAGTGAGGTTCACAGACATCTTCACAGGTCAGGGTGGATGGAAAGCCAGGGCAGAAACATCGGCACGCACATAGTTGGTAGTGGGACAGCAGGGAAGGAGGGAGGGCAAGCAAAGAAGGGCCAGGTAGGCAAGTGAAGAAGCCTACGCCCGGGACTAGCCTGCCGCACACTCTCAGATGCCACCTGACACCCTGAGTCGGAACCCTATAACGATCATTGGTACTTGGCATAAACTGTTAAATGAAAAAATCGCCAGGCGTGGTGGCTCAGGCCTATAATCCCAGCACTTGGGAGGCTGAGGCAGGAGGACCACTTTGAGTTCAAGGACAGCCCTGGCTACATAGTGAGCTCAATGCCAGCCTGGACTGCATAGCAAGATCCTGTCTCAAAAAGACAGAAAAAAAAAAGAAAGAAAGAAAAAAATCACGTTGACTAACCCCACTTATGTTGTTAGTAAAGTAAGTGACACAAGCAGGCAAAAAAATGGCAACAGCTCTTCTTTTGGTAAAACTACGTATGCTTTGGCTATGCACACATAGAAAAAAGACAGGAAGCAAATATTTGACAGTAAGTGCAGGTGGTGTCATGGGTGACTTTTTTTTAAATTTTCTGGTTTTTACTTGGCAAATGCCTTACCACTGACCTATATTCCCAGTCCTCATAGGCAGCTTTTAGGTTCTTCCCTTCCTTTCTCTGTTATCTGTGTTCTTCCGCCCTTCTCCCTTGCTCTCTCTGTAGTGCTGAGGCTGGAGGCTGAATCCAGATCCTCTCACATGCTAAGTAGCACTCCACACGTGAATGACAACCCCAACTCTATGTTTGCTGAGTTCCCTAAAAATCAAGTTATTTGCTTCTCTTTACAAACATCTAACATGATTTTTCAATAGATTCTTGAGATGAAATAATTATTGTAATTTCAACTATAAAAAATGAGTACATAAGAAAAAAGTAACGGAATAAATAGCCAGGCGTGGTGACGCAGGCCTGTAATCCCATCACTCGGGAGGCGGAGGCAGGAGGATTGTTGCAAGTTTGAGACCAGCCTGGGCTACAAAGTGAGCTTAAGACCAGCCTGAACTGCATGTGAGACCCTGCCTCAAAAAGACAAAAAAACAAAGAGGTAATGCAGAAAAAAATCCCAGGATATGAATATTGTTGTGGTGTATCAGAATTTGAGGAGATTATTTTTTGCCTCAATTATTTGAATGTTGACAATGTTATCAAAGTGAGATTTTAAAAATTTAAAATAATTATCCTTGACAAGTAATATATCTAGGGTTATCTACAGAAACTTATTTTTGTTATTTTTTGATACAGGGTCTTGCTACATAGTTCAGACTGGGCTTGAACTTACTATGTAGCCCAGGTGGACCTCAAACTTGAAGCAGTCCTTCTGCCTCAGCCTCCTGAGTGCTAGGATTACAGGTATGCACTCTCATGCCCAACTACAAAAACTTATATATAAGACTAGTCAAAGCACACAGTGTTTGCAAGGGTGAAATGTTACAAATAATGCAAACATCCAACAGGGAAATGATTACATAATTATAGGCAGGCGTGGTGGCGCACGCCTACAATTCCAGCATGTGGGAGGCTGAGGCAGGAAGATCACCATGAGCTCGAGGCCAGCCTGGGCTACATAATGAGCTGGCCTGAACTACATAGTGAGACTCTGTCTAAAAGAAAACAAAAAAGATTATCATGCATCCATAACAGAATATTATATACTGGTGAAAAAGCATTAAAAGAGCTATCACACTGATAAGAGATGTAGCTCATACCACATCACCAGGTGGAAAAACCCAAATTACAGAATGTATCAAATATGATCTCATCAACTAAAAAAACAAAAAAATACTACCCCCCAAACCAGAAAAGACACTGGGTGAGATGGCACATGCACCTGTAATCCCAGCATTTAGGGAAGCTACAGCAGCAAGGTGGCAAGTCTGAGTCCAACCTGGGGAACTAAGTGAGATCCGATCCCAAAATATAAAATAAAAAGGGCTAGGGATGTATTTCAATCCCCAGTTCCACGCTAAAAAACAAACGAACCAACCAACACATAAATAAAATAAATCAGAAACAGCCTGTGGTTTAACTCAGTGGTAAGTAAGCACAAGGGCCTAGGTTTGATCCTTAGCAAAATTAAAAAAAAAAAAAATCAGAAAGACTTAAGCACAACATGAAAATGTCAAGTATCATATAATAACAGACAACTTTACTAAACATTTTAGTGTATAGCCTAGAATATATTTTCCATGTACACACATTTAGTCAAAAAGGAACAAAAGGCTGGGTGTGGTAATACACACTTATAATCCCAGCACTCAGGAGGCTGAGGCAGGAGAATCACCGTAAGTTTGAGGTCAGTCCAGACTACAGAGCTACCTTGTCTCAAAAAGCAAGAGCAAGCCAGGCATGGTGGTGGCACACACCTGTAATCCCAGCACCCAGGAGTCTGAAGCAGAAGAATTGCTGCAAGTTCAAGACCAGCCTGGGCTATAAAGTGAATTCAAAATACTCTGGTTTCTCTTCATGTCAAGTAAAACTTTTGCCTTTTACTAAAGTGAGCTCAAGCCCAGCCTAAACTGCATAGTGAAACCCTGTCTCAAAAACAAAAAAAAAAGCCAGAGCAAAGAAAAAGCAAAAACACAAAAATAAAGAGAAGAAAGGGAACAACAACAAAAGATGCTGGTTGGTAACTTTCTTTTCTCACTTTTTTTTTCTGTTGGTACCAGGAATTGAACTCAGGACCTTGCACTTGCCAGGCAGGCGCTGTGCCACTGGGCTACATCCCCAGCCCCTTTCAAGACATTTTGAACACTTTCCCATAGCAAAATAAAGAAACTTTTCTCTCTTTTTTTTGCAGTGCTGGTGATCAACCCAGGGCTTTATACACACTAGGCAAATACTCTACCACTGAGCTCCATGCCCAGCCCTTCAAGGCCGCACTGTATTGCACTGGATGGCACTGTTTAAAGTTCCCTATCAGTGGGTGCTTACGTTCACCTTGTTCACTACGAGAGAAAATCTATTTGAAATGGAAATATAAACTCTGAATACTGCCGTGTATACTATGTATGTACATCATTACATACAGATGTGCTTCTATATATGTAAATTTACACACACACACACACACACACACACACACACACACAGAACCCACAGTTATTTCAGTGTGGGGTTAGAGTTTCATTTACAAGGTTTGATCGACGAAGACTCTTACTAATTTTTAAAATCAGCCAAGTAAAGTTGCTTTGAAAACTAGTATAAGCAAGAAGAAAAAGAAGTAACAATAAAATAAAATAATCGTGGGCTGAGAGTAAGATTTGTGACACACACACCCTCGACAAGGAAACACGTGCTCACCTGATGCCAAAGACACAGTGGATGTAGTTCCAGATGGCCCTCCGCAGCACCGAGGTGTCCACGCCACTGTGCATGGCGATGGTGTTGTAGGTGAGGCTGTAGGCGGCCTGGAACTTCTCATCTAGCAGCTGCCCACCCTCAGGGTAGAGCCGCTGGACCAGTGAGTAACCGTGGTCTTCCCAAGTATAGTCCTGAGGCACGTGGGAAGGGGTCAGTGAGTGAGACCTTGGTGCCTGAGGCTGACCAAAGAGACCCCATTCTCTAGACCTTTACAGCACGCCCTGGCTTCCCACAATGCTCCCTCCCTACACCATGAGTTTTGTTATTGCTGTTCTGGTTTTTCGAGGCAAGGTCTCACCGTGTATGTAATCCAGGCTGGCTTTGAACTCACTATGTACCCCAACCCAGCCTTGAACTCATGTCAATCCTCCTGCCTCAGCTTCCTGAGTGCTGGAATTATAGACATGCACCACCACACCCGACTCTACACTACAAGTATAACACACTGACCCTGAAAAAGCCGTGAGTATGTACTTTAGTGGTGACCTTCTCCCTACAACCAGGACCACAAGCTTAGGGCATAGATGGGTCCCTTCTAGATCTGTGGGGTCCCCACGACCTTCATGAGGTCTTACAAGAAGGTACCCTAATCATTCAAACTGTTTGTCCCCTGCTTCTCTGAAATCTAGAGCAATGGCCTGGACTGATGAGGAAAGCCCTACCTGGGCCCGGAAGGTGGGGGGTGCCTGAGCCCCTCGCCGGGTGAAGTCCTCATACCCGAAAGTAGGGTCTTCTACAAAGCACAGCATGTCTGGGTGTGGAGAAGGCTCCAAGATATCAGCTGCAGACCATGTCAGAGAGAGGTCACAGTGAGGGCGGGGCATGGACAACAGGGCTCCACTCCTGATTAATCGTCAAGTGGAGGATGGGGGAGACAGAGGAGAGGCCAGAGAGAGCTCCTTGCTGCAACAGGGATCAGCAGGATTTTGGCTACAGTCAGGGCTGGGAGGAGGTGGGTCTGGACATGGGCCCAGGAGGCAAAGCCCCAGAAACAAGTTATAGTGACAGTCCTACGGATCTGTCACCCTGGGCCACGGTCTGTGCTAAATGTTTCGCTCATTTGCCCTTCATGCCACTCCTGAGGCCCTGAAGCAGGGAGTGACTACCAGTGGTCACACAGCCGGAAAGACTAACAGGCCTCTGAACATCTGAGAAGGGAAGTTCAGGGGTGGCTGCCTCTGCAGGCATGACTTGTGGAGGTGTCTGCTCCTGCCAGCAATGGCTAAGAAGGGGACAGTCCCGGGGACCTATACCTGAGGGGGCTACCAGCAGGCTCTCGGACTTTTCCATCTCAAAGCGGCACTCCATTTCCTCCTGGGAGGCTCCCTCGTCCCGCAGCAGGCTGTCCTGCAGCTGCCTCATGCGTTCCATCAGCGCTTCCACGTCACGGGCGGCCTCGAAGCCCTGGAGGAAGGACCCAGTGCTCACCATGTATTCCTCCTCCTTTCCCCACAGGAAAATGCACCTCCGCCTTCCCGAACGATGACACAAGGCCATGGCGGCCTGGGGGCCAGGGTAGCCTGGGGGCCAAGGCAGCCTGGGAACCCGCCACTGTGCCACCCAGCTCACGTGGTCTCTGAGCCACAGAAGGGCTGCAGGCTACTGGAGAGACACATGTCTTCTCTTAGATCAACTTCCCTTGTAGGTAATTCTAAAATTACTTGTACTTTTTTTTTCCCTGTGGTACTAAGGATCGAGCTCAGGACCTCATTCGCACAAGGCAAGCACTCTACCACTGAGCTCTATCCAGTCTGAAATTGTCTCTATTTTTATATTAAAACAAGGTCATATTAAGGAGTCTTAGGTAAACTCTCTTTTGTTTGTTTGTTTGTCCTTTTGAGACGAGGTTTTGACATACAGTTCAGGCTGGCCTTGAGCTCACTTTGTAGCCCAGGCTGGCCTTGAACTCGTAACAATTGTCCTTCTTCAGCCTCCCGAGTGCTGGGATTACAGGTGTGCACCACCATGCCCGGCCTGTATCGGAGTATTGTTACCTACCTCAAATCTCTTTTCCCTTGCACTACCACACCGGCTTTGTTTGTTTATTTTGAGGTGAGGTCTCCCTATATAACTCAGGCTGGCCTGGAATTCATGATCCCCTGCCTCAGCCTCAGCTGGGACCACTCACATATGCCACCATGCCTAGCTTCAAACTTTGTCATTTTAAAGTACTAAAACCCAGAGGCCACATGTGGAAAGGCCAGTCACATGGCACTTCACTTGCTCCTCACAACCCACAGTTAGTTAAGTCTTTATCCTGACTCAGTAGATGAGGAGACCGAGCTTCAAAATCAAATAACATTGTTGTGGCCTCTCAGCCTGAGGAGATAAGGAAATAGTGGCTTCAACCTGAGAGCCAGGGGTCATACCAGTTTTCTCCTCTCAAGAGCCAGGGACACGGTGACTTACCCCGGAGTTGTTCAGTGGGTCTCCGCTGGGGGCGCTGCTCTGCTCACTGGGAGGTGACGGTGCCTGGGGGGCGGGGCTGCCCTCCGGGTCCCCCTCAGGAAGGATGCCACAGCCAAACACGAAGGAGGCCAGTGAGTGGCAGTGGGTGAGCAGGACCAGGGCTTGGATGAGTTCAGCTAGGGACCAGCTGTGCTCGCCCGTCTTCAGCAAGGCCTGGAGAGTAGAGAAAGCCAGACATGCTCAGGGCCTGCCCCTGGGCTGCCGGCCACGTCCCAGCCCAGCCTTGGGGTTTCCCTAGGGACCCGCCTCTGCCCACTGCACCTGGATGTGCTCTTTGGTGATGAGCCACGGCCGATGCGCCAGCAACTTGTTGATCTCGCTGAGTTTCCGCAGCTTCTCAGGGGCCCGATGGAGGCCCAGCAGCCACTCCGGGTCACCACCCGTCTGCAGAAACTCAGTCATGTGGGAACCCACCAGGTAAGAACACTGGTGGCGGGCAGCAGCCTGTGTGGGGGCAGGTTTGTCAGAGCCTGGGTCACTTTCCTCTTTTTTTCTCTTCCTTCCTTCCTTCCTTCCTTCCTTCCTTCCTTCCTTCCTTCCTTCCTTCCTTCCCTTTCCTTCCTTC
>PVLD010019281.1:0-36814 GCA_004027595.1 Dinomys branickii | reverse complement strand
TGCCCAGGTGTGTGTCTCCTCCATCACTACTCTTCTCTGCCCTCCCCCTTGCGGGCTGGGGTGCTACCTACCTTCCCCACATGCCCCACCCGTCTAGGTGTCCACCAGCACCACGAGCTTTCTAATGGCCTTTGACCTTGGGGATCTTGCTTGAAGGAATTATATCCCACTTCCAATGCTCTCTTGCTGTAGAGCCGGGAGGAAGTTTCCGGGTCGCACAAAATGAAGAGAATATACCTGGCCTGCAGCTTCGGCTACCTTGTGAAGGGCTTTTGAGCAGATGGCGGAGAGGCTCCCCTTCCCAGGGCGCAGCCCTGCTATGGGAGGAATGGGTGGCGCCTTTGTTCAAGTTAGAACCAGATGCTCTTTCCCTTGAATGGAAGCAAGACAGGCCCGTGGCTGGGTGAGCAAAGCCCAGGATGGGATTTATAACTTTTGCCTTTTTTTTTTTTACCTTTCTGAGACAAGATTTCACTACACAGTTCAGGCTGTCCTTGAACTCACTTTGTAGCCCAGGAACTCACAGCGATCCTCCTGCCTCAGCAGGACTGAGGATAGTCCATGTCTGTGGTGGCAACACTTATAAGAAGGGACCCCAGGGCCCAGAGGAAGTCACGCAATGCTCACAGTTCTAACCAGTTTCAGCTGCTGCCTCCTGGAAAGAGATGGGAAACTGCCCAAGTCAGGGACCTCCAGAGAAAAGATGGGTAAGGAGGAGCAGGTGCAGCTAAGGCAGAGAGGAGCAAGAAGTGGCTGTGTGTACAGAATAACAGGGAATAATTGCCCAGGGAAAGGATATAGAATGCTGAAGGAGAAGGAAGCCCTAAAGAACAGTTGCGATTTGGGTTCTGGGAGAAACATGTTTATTGGGGACAGAATCTGGTGAGGGCCCAGGAAGTCAAGCTGCCTCAGAAAGAACTCATGTGCCCTCTTCCTCTTTTGGACCACATGACTCCCCCAGGTATAAACGCCTGCTGTCAATGAAAGAGAAATAGGTGGTCCAGTTAGACAAATTCTACCCGCTTCTGAGATCTGCCTTTCTTTGGTTGCTGTTGCGTTGGACAGTGAACTCAGGGTTGTTTTACTGAGCTACATACACAGCTCTTTTTTATTTTTTATTTTTATTTTGAGACAAGGCCTTGCTAAGTTGCTAAACTGTCCAGGCTGGGCTCCCACTTGTGATCCTCCTGCCTCAGGCTCCCAGAGTGCTGGGATTACAGGTGGCCGCACCACGCGTAGCAAGATCCAACGTTTGAAAAGCAACTGTCTGCTTTCAGGTAAAGGCAGGAAAAGGGGCCCAGGGAAGAAAACACTGAGATTGCAGCCCTACAAAGAGATAGGATGGAAAGCATGTGGCTGGGCTTAGGAAGAGAGGACAGAATGTGGGGCAGGAAGAGGTCACAGACTGGGAAAGGGGCCAGGGCAAGTGGAAAAGGTGCTAGTGTGGACCTGAGGGGACAACGGAAAAGCAGGGAAGAGACAAACACCCTCACGCAGGCAGGGAATGTCCCATGCATCCGGCCCTTTGCTTCTGATATTCACAAATGCTGAATGATATAAACAGGAATATGTCACCAGGAAAGGTACAGACCTCAGGTTTGATTTTATTTGATGGATTGGTACAATTGAACCCCGGGCCTTATACAGGCTAAGTCTGCACAGTACCCCTGCCTCACAACCCCAGTCTCTCATGTTTTCTCTTAAATGCCCACCTTTAACGATAACTTAGAGGAGCTCTAAGGTTACTCTTGATTTGCTTCAATCTCATGCACACATGCTTTCCCTGGGGGCGAGAAGGGGAGAGTCTGCAAGGGGCATGCTGGGAGTTATAGTTCCAGAGAAATTGCTGGTTAGATGTGGTACAGAGAAGCGAAGGCGATGCTGAGTAGGGTTGGAGTGATTGTCCTGGAGTCACATGGCTGCAGCTGAGGTCAGAAGATGCTTTCCATTTCCCACCCTAACCCAGAGGTCTCCTTTAAAAGCTCAGCCTGGAACCAAGAAGCTGAACATCTGCTGTTCACCTGAGCTTAACCTGCTTTTCCTGAGGCTTAACATATTCCTGAATTCAGGGGTTCAGGTAAGGATCTTGTGTGCAAGTACAATGACTTGGAGAGAGAAAAAGAAGAGGCAAAGAGAAGGAAGAACACCAGTTGGTTTTGTAGAACGTAGAGCAAGACTCAGATGGCCTTGGCTTACTCCTTTGCAACAAAGCAGCTTTTCCTTGTCACCGCTCATAATTCCATTCCTCCATCCCCAGATAGCTGCTAAGCACCTAGTATGTGTCAGGGCACAGTTCTAGGTACTAAAGACTCAATGATGAACAAGCAGATAAAGTTACTGCCCTCAGGAAGAGCTCTTGTAGTGGAGCTGTGGACATCTGCGAACTTTCCTGGGGTTGGGGGTTAGAACCAATTTTTTTCTTTTCCTCTTTTTTTTTTGGTAGTGGGAGGGAGGAAATGGAGAGGAGAAATGTACTAGGGAAGTAATTGGTGGCGCAGCAGGAAGGTCATCTCTCTCCAGGCAGACAGGAAGCAGAAGAGCTGGAAGGATTAGCAGCAGTTATTCTGTGAAGCAGAAGCTACAGTGAACTTGAGAGTGGATTAACTTGGGTTTGAAGCTGGAAAATCCACAGTCAGGATTCTGATCCCATCTTCTGTCTCTACAGGAAAGATACCCCTGGAGCCCTGAAGCATAGAACCTTTCCCCATTTACCTGGTATCTTTTCTCATTGGCCTTCCTGCCAACCTCCTGGCCCTGAGGGCCTTTGTGGGGCAGGTCTGCCAGCCGCAGCCTGCACCTGTGCACATACTTCTGCTCAGCCTGATCCTGGCAGACTTCCCGCTGCTGCTGCTCCTGCTTCCCTTTGAGATGATTGAGGCCACCTAAAATTGCTTGTGGCCCATAGAGCACATCCTGTGTGCACTCACTGCTATGGCTTCTACAGCTACATCTACTGTGGCACATGGCCCCTGGCAGGCATCAGCCTCAAGTGCTAGTGCACTGTAGCTTGCCCAGTGTAAGTACATGGTCTGGCACCAGCCCCTGTATGTGGTGATCTCTACTGTGGTCTCTGAGATCTTGTCCTTGACACACTGCAGCATTGTGATCTTTGTCCAGTATTTACTGACCAACACCATGACAGACAACAACAACCTCCACATCTGCTATGAGGACTTCACACCAGAACAGCTGAGGTTGGTGCTGCCTGTATGGCTGGAGCTGTGCCTGGTTCTCTTTGTCATCCCCCATGGGGTCACCGTCTTCTGCTATTGGTGCTTTGTGAAGATCATGCTTTGCCGGCCTGGAGTAGGGAACAGGAAGCACTGCAGAGACATGGGGCTCACTGCTGTGACTCTCTCCAATTTTCTGGTCTGTAATGGGCCCTATAGTGGGTCTCACGTAGTAGTGTTCTTCCAGGAGAATGGTCAAAACTGGCAGTCATTAGCAGTGTTGCTGAGCGCTCTGAGTGCATGCATAGACACTTTGATTTTCTATTTCTCTTCCTCAACTGTGTGCAAAGCCTTTGGTGGCGAGCTACAGACACTGAAGAACTGGCAGGACTTACTGCTGGCAGGGTGGAGAAGAGCCAGGTAATCAGCCACAGAGACAAGAAATGGGAGCTCAGGTGCAGCAAATGCCAGCTTCACAAGAGAGTAGATGAGCCAGCTTCGTGTCATCTTTGCAGGATGGGGGCACTCTAAAAGCGGGGCTGTGATCAGAACTGCTGTGAGTTCCCAAGCAAAAGAAGCAAAGAGGTATAGGCATGCAAACCCCAAGTCTTCCCTGCGGGAGTGTCTTCCCTTTGTGCCTTGGGGTGTACAACATTTTCTTCGTAGCCCTTGGAGCATAAGGCTAGTTTTGTCATCAAGGTGCATATATTCTTTAAATATTTCTATTGATGAATTATTAATTTTAATTTTATGAGTTCTATTATGTTATACAATGAACACTTAACAGGAAAAAATAAAAAAATAAAGTATTGATTTTTAAATATTTATTGTTTGAAAAAAAAAATCAACATTTTCAACATCAACTGGTTTTTGGTATTACATAAAGTCTAAAAAAGAAGATAAGAAATAAATTCCCATAGGAACTACAATGAAAACACCAATAGCACTCTACAAAAATAAAATCTTGACTTCAATTACCACACCTAAGGCAGTCTGCACACATGACAACAGCATGTTCCATACACACACATTATGTACCCTGAGCGCACATGTCTTTTGCTCACCTTTTTGTAGGACATACTTGATATCTCAGCTGTCTTGCTACTTTGTCAGGAGGTTCTTATTATATCATACAGTGTGTAGTTAACAGGAACATAAAATGTCCATAAAATAAATTATTAAATTCTCAATAGGTATTGTGTGTTTAGGACAGACATCAACATTTTCACATGTGCTGTTTACTTGCTTACAAACCCTAAAAGATAACATCAAGAATAAAAGCCTGTGTGAAATGCAGTGTAATCACAAACAAAAGTCTATCACAGAAATAAGCTTTGCTTCAACTGTCACATTCAAGACAGTCTTCGCCCATGACAACTGCACGTGGCTTGCACAAGTGCTGCTTACACTGACAGCACGTATGTTTTGTCGTCCTATCTTTTGCTGTAGGGCACAGTTGACATCTTTTTGGTTTCCTTGTTGTCATAGAAGGTCTTTGTGATGCTGCACCTGCCTGTTCGCCTGTCAGTTCCCCAGTGTGCTCCCCAGTATTTTTTTGTATAATTTCCTGGGCAGAAACATTTTGTTTTCCCTCTGTGGTAAATGATCTCTTAAGAGCTCCAGCCCCAATCCTTTAAGAAAGTTTCTCCCTGATGTTTTGCACTTGTAATTTTCTTTGTAAACTATCAAACTATTTATGCCACAAATGTTTAGGATGGAATAAAACACAACCATTGCCCAATGCTTTATGTTTCAAGTGACATCACAGTTACCACATAACTCATCGATACCATCTACTCTTCCTTTGGTTTCCTTGTCGAAAGTTTCCATCTCAGGCTTCTATTTTATCAAGGTTTCCCTCTCAATATTTCCACCATGGTTACATGTTGACATCAGCAGTACTAGTTTGCTTTTCTTTGCCATATATGAGATCCATGTTGTATCTTTCTGAAATCTGAAAATTGAACTCTATGGCTCTCTATTTTGAAGTTGGGACATTTCATTTGGAATTTCTGCTTTGTTCCTGTGCACAGTTCCTGCACTGGTCAACTTACACTCTGTTAACAAATGTAACATCAATTGGAAACTGGTAAACCCATTGTCAAATGTCACATTCTGATTTGTTTTGGGAGATGGGAGCAACAAGTCTGTTTACATCATTTGGTTTATTGCTATACAAATAAGGACCTGATGGCTGAGTTCCAGGATAAATGTCTAAACTGAAAGCATAATAAGTCTTCACATCTACAAAGGCATAAATTTTATGCCATATTTTAACCCATGGATTTTCCATAAGTCTTTTATATTCCTGCAATCACTGTAAAAACAATTGTGCTAAGTACAGCAGACCTATGAATGCTTTCAGTTCAGCTAGTGTGGTATCAGAATAAATACATTCTTGTATATGGCACTGGCACACACAGACCCCATATTGATATCAGACCCCATCTGTTACAGTTTCCAACATTGAATGGCAGTGCTGGCTTTCTGTCCAGTAAGTTTCATCCCTGCCAAGACCTTTACTCTATTTTCAGACCTAGTTCTAACATTGCCTGGAACGTTGTTCTATTTGGTTGAGTGGCCATTTCACAACACTTCAACTAGTCAAGTATTTACTCACATTGCTGTTTTCTTCATCATCTGAATCAAGGAGGTCTGCTTTCCTTGTGTCTATGTCAGTCGGTTCTTGCTCCCTTTCACTGTTACAGGAACTTTGGCTCACATGGCCAATGTCAAAACCATCACCATTACCCACTGGTACCATAACAGATCACCTTCATCATCCATGCATAAATAATCTGACGACTCACTTTTCACCTCCCCCACAACTTCAACTCTGTTTTTTCATGTGCTGTTATACTGAATTGGGCTACTTCTACCAGAAAAATCAAAAGGAAACTTTTTCTTTAAGAAATCCTGGAGTGGTGTGAGTCTATTGGACCCTTTGTGATGCTTGGGTAAACATACACAAAAACTGTTCCACAGAGCATAAGGGTGGCTCTGAATCCCATTTTGCCACTTTTGTACATGTGCATGCTCCTTGCTGTTTGTCATACCAAGGGGAGAAAACACATAGATTGCTTCCTGTTTCCCTAGGGAAGGGTACTGAGACACACAGCTGGTTACTATAATGCCCTTTGTAATATAGTTTGGTGGAGCTCACTTATTACCCTATCTCATGGTCCAGGAGTAGGTGTGTGATCCAGGGCCAGAACCACCAGCAGGGTCATCCCCTGACCTCAGTGACAGTTCTCACATGGTTCTGTGATTCAATCCAGTGGAAGCCAGCCCTTCCCTATCAACTATTAGAAGAAAGAACCTCTCCTATTGAACTTGACCTTGAACTTGAATACCAGTGCATCTCTTCTGGTGGCCACTTTGAGCTGAAAAGGCTGCCTAAGCCTGAAACCAACTCAAAATAGGTGTAACAGAGAGCAAACATGCCCAGGCATTCAACATCCTAAAGCAGAGCTACTCCGGCATTTTTCAGATCCGAACACCAAAAAGTCTCCCTGCTTAGCTTAAGGTAGTTTGATTTGGGTTTTCAGTCATTTAAAACCAAAAGAAGTCAATACACAAGCTACCATAGTTTCAGCCATGCTTTCTTCATTAATTTTAAATCTAGATTTAAAATGTAAGCATGGAAACTTAATAATAATATACATATTCATCAAGCAGAACAAATGCCTGTTAACATTGAATGATATTTCTTCAGATTTTTAAGGGTGATGTTTCCATGTCATCCTCATGCTTCTCCCTGGCTGAGTTTCCTAATTTCTTTGACAAAGCCAGGGTGCTTTTGGAATTTAAGTGCACCCCTTTATGTCTGTTCTTAAAGTGTGCTTTGTACTTGAGTTTGGAGACACTGTATAGCGTTCATTTGGGTTTTCTCAAGTGTCCATAAAAATATAGAATATGAGTCATTCTGTAACAAGCTCTTTTCCACCTCAGATCTTGTCTGATATCTACAGATCCTATCAGTTTCTTTTGCTGCCATAACATCCTACTATATTAATAAACCAAGTTTTACTTTTTCCATTCTATTGATAGACACTTAGATAATTTTCTATTTTCTCTCCCCTCCCACGCTTAGTACTTGGGATTGACCTAGGGCCTTCACACTGAGCTATATCCCCAGATCTTTTGAAACATTCTTTGTTTTGAGACAGGGTCCTGCTAAACCACTAAGCTGCCCAGACAACTTGCAATCCTTCGGGCTCAGTCCCACAGAGTGCTGCGACTAAAGATGTGTGCCACCATAGTTGGCTTAATTTCCCATTTTCCATCAGCATATCAGGCTGCTTTGGCCATTGCTGTGTCTGTGTTTGTACACACGTGGGAGAGGTCTTCTCCTAGGTAGCACGGCATGTTATTTTCAGTTTTAACAAAAGCTGCCAAGATGCTCTGCAAAGTGACAGCATAAATCCAGCTCTTCCTGAAGAGCTCACTAATGCAAACCACACCAGCTCTCCCACCAGCTTTCTTCCCAACTCCCAATGCTGCTCCTGACACTAACTAACAAGTGGTCGGGAATAGGCCAGGCACACTTTGCCTGCCATCAGGAAAAGGAGCCCAAAAGAGTCCCTGACACCCTTAAAGTAATACATGGACTGGCCTATGTAGCAGCTGTGTGCATGGACGGTGGTGGGACAAAAGGGGGACAGATGCGGGACAAAATGGGGAATTCTCTTCAGCATTGCAGCGGGCAGAGAAACAATGGTTCCATCTCCTACTCCACTCCTTTCTTAATCAAATCCAGATCGTCATGCACATTTAAGAAAAGTACTAAGGTAAGATGATACAACTAAATCCAGAAGAGAGGGGTTTCTCCCCCTACCCTACCATTTATACAGAAAGGTAATGTATACCAGAGAGAAATAGTCTTCAGGAGGGCTGGGAAGTCTTGGTCCTGGACAGAGTGCAGATGTAAAAGGGAACAAAGAGGAAAATAAGATTCTGGGATGGTAGTCATGGCAATGAGAGTGAAGCCACCTCTGACCCTGGGTCATGTGACACGGGTCAGACAAGATAGAGTCATTGTGGAGTGGTGGAGTGCCATGTCTGTTGTACTCTCAGGTATCAGATCGCTTCCAAGAGAACTGAGGCCACCATTGATTTAGGACAGAACAGGTGAGAAGAAGGCAGACACAGTGCACAGGCAGGGTAGGACGCTGGGGAGAAGCCATCACAGGAGACAGAACCAGAGTCCCTTCCCGAGGCACAATGAACTAGGTGAGGACCATCTGTGGGCATTTGAACAAGTGGCCTCACTTTCTTCTTGGGTGCTCATGGGTGTCAGGCTTCTGGGGAGGTTTTGTAAGGTGAGGCTGAAGGTAAGCAACTCTAGCTGGATCCTGAAGAGGGTAAACTAAGCACCCAAGATGAGCAGCAGGGGCAGCGATGGCCTGCAGGAGAAAACAGGCAGCAGGCAAATTCATTTGGAATAATCAGCCAGAGGACATAAAGCAGGATGCCTGGCTTATGAAAGCAGAGCAACGCTGAAGGAATAATCAGGGCCTAAGACCTAGAGGAAAATAATTAAATTCGTGGGAATGGAATTTGGGGGGAAACCCAGAGGACAAAGAGGCCTGAGCAAGAGCTCAACTCTTGACCTTTCTCTTCCAGACACATGCCAAGCTCAAGAGTTAAGGTTCTTGGCTCCTGGGCAACTGTGAGGTAGCAGAGATGGCTGAATCCTGTACCTTTAGTCCACAAGCTCCTAAATACCCATTGAGGGCTGATCTCCCAGGGCCATCTGCTTAGGGATGGGATGAAGCTAAATTCCAAAACTACTGAACCATGCAGAGGAGGCAAAGACTGAGAGATCTGAGGGGCCGTGGGTTCATCCAGCTGGGGAACAAAGTATCCTTATCTTCATTTCCAGTAATAAGACAAAGCCAGAATAATAAAGGTCAAGAAAACTGAACAAGGACTAGGAGATGTGTTTGTATAGTGGTTAGACAAGTTGAGGTAGGGAAGCATCCTTGCTAGAGTACAGAAATGTCCTGGTATCCAGTAAGCCAATGATCTGGAGGTGCCCAGGCTGCTATGAGTGGGTACATAGGGCTGTTCTTCCTCCCCTTGATTGTCCTTTAGCCAACCACTTCTTCTTCTCTCTCTGGTCCTGTGGCATGGTGTTGGTTGAGGAGCACGAACCAGTTGCAGGGGAGAACATGTGACTCTCTTCTTGGGCTCACGCCCAAGCCCATCCATCTAGAGTCAATCTTTTCCAGAGCAATTTATGAAGAACGATTCACTTTCGAAGAGAAGGTTAGAACACTAAAATGCAATCCTGGAGTTTCTGGGAGGAGAGGATACACCTGAGAACAAAGCCACTACAGGAAAGCAGTGCAGAGAGGAAGACGACTGACTGATAGCGGCACTTGAGCACCTGGACCTGGCCGTTCCTGAAGTCACTTTGCCTCAACCCTCTTTATACTGTTTATTCCGCTTTTTAAAAAGGTCACTGCAACCGAGAATCAACTAAGACAAATATATTTTAGAGAGCTTGTCATTAAAAATGAATAGATATTTGAATTATATGTTTTATAATTTAAAAAATAAATTAGAGCAGATTCAGAGCTGCCTGAATCGTAATTTCAGTGGCTTCTCTCATGTTCTGGCATGCAAGGGTTAAGGCCACAGCCCTTGGGGAAGGTGTGACCTGTGCCTCTGGGACACTGGTGACTGCTCATTAAGTACCAACAATGACTTAAGCCACAAAAGTACTCTTCAGTTTTAAAAGTATTTCCCCACTTACTCCTATGCTCCAGTCACACACCACCCTGAGTGGTTTTTTCCCTACAGTGCTGAAAGGTACAGAGAGGCTTTTCTCAAACATGCACAGCCAGGCAGCAACCCCATCTCCAGGATCTGGAGGCTGGAAGACTTGTGTCTAGGGAAGCTGTTGACAATTCCTTTTCTATCAGCGACTTATGTCATCCATTTTGGCCACTCGCACGTCTGGTCACCATGCTTGTCTTGAGTCTGTGCCTCTTGAATGTAGACCAAAACTTGCTTTTGCAGAGTCCCTTCCCACCTAGGGCACAGGCTGTGGATGAGGTGCTGCCAGTTAGCATGCCTGGGGGAGCTGCACTGTGGAGCCAGGAGGCCATTCTGCAGAGGGTGGCAGCACCCGGGATGGTGGAGGCAGTGGTCACTCCAGGGTGTAACGCAGGCATAACCTCCAAGCCTGGTTCTCTGGCCATCCTAAAGATTGCATGAGCTACCTAATATGCTTTAAAAACAATTCCTTTTCTGCTTAGCCAAGCGGGGGTGGGGGAGGGGGTGTCTGTTGTTTGTGCCAGGAAGGTTGATGATGCAATCCGGAAGGCATCAGTGGTCTCCATGTGGACAGTTCTCTTCCCCTGTATCCTGTCTATGCCATCTGTCCCCTGCCAACATCTTGGCCATGCATATCCTCCTGGGAAGAAAGCAGCCCTGCCTGCTCCACCCACAGCCTCCTGCTGCAGCATCCGCCACTATTCAAGGTGGCCACGCAGTCATAGGACGCCAGGCTGTGCCTTGGTCTGTCTGGCTTCTTTCTCCTAGGCACGTGCCTCCTGGCTGGGATCTGACACAGGAGCAGGGCTTGGCCTGAAGAAGATAAGCTGCTCTGCTCACGTGCCTCTAACCCCTGGGATTTGGCAGTGCTGTAGGCCGAGCTCTACAGTGAAAAGATGCACCAGCTTCCATTTTGGTGAGAATTTGGTCCCATAGCAGCTGAGTGTGGTGCAAGGAATACTAAATGCCAGGGGAAATGAATCTGCTGATGCTTCTGCCTTGGTCCTGGGGGAACAGGAAATGTAACTTACTGTAGGCTTTGCCTTATTTTAAATCATCCATCTGCTCTAAGCCACTGCAATAGAACTCCTAAAAGGCTTTCTTGGCAGTGGTTCAGAGAGGCAAAGACACTCCTTTGTCCACAGACATAGACACCTGCCTGCATTTTTATTTGCCTGTCATTTCTCCCCTTACCAACTGGACTTAGTGAGCACCTGCTCTGTGCCAAGGCTGAGCATATGATGGTCAGAGAAACTACAGTTCTCATACAAGTCATGTTCTAGGTGGGCACCAGAGTTGGCGGAATTATGGTCACTGGATCTGGCATTTGGACTCCCCGGGAACAACAGGCACTTTAGATAATTACTGTTTTATCAAACAGATAAAAGGCCCAAGAGACTTAAGGCTGTTATTTGAATCATGTAAGTGGTTTTCTCCTCCCTCTTTCTGGGCCAAGGGGTGGCGCGAGGGAGCAAATACAAAATGCTTTGTTGGTTTAGCCTACAAATCTATCTATGTGCTCATTTCTTATTGTTAGGCACAACAAAAGGGTTTCACCGGAGCGACATAAAACCAAGTTGGTGGCACGAATAGCACGCTGCTGCCTCTGCTCAAATCACCAGGGACTATTGACAAAAAAGTTAATCAACCAAACAATTCAGGTTTCATAAAGCACAGTGAAGGAGACAAAGCTGAGCACTATGATGAGGAAGAGAGGCGGCTACTTTAGGAGAAACGACCAAGGATGGGGTACCAAGGAGACACTGGGATAATGACAGTGAGACTGGCACACAGGGTCTGGGCTAAGGGCACTCCAAGCAAAAGCAACAAGCTCTGTGAGGTTGGAAATAATTGCTCCAACCACTGCATGTTCACAGGTATGTGGGAGGGAAGTGGCCAGAGGCCAGGGATGCTGGAAAACAGAACAGGGGAGACAGGCACGGCACTTAATACCCCCGACACCACAGCTGTGTAACCCTGGGAGAAGGCAACCTTTTCCCCACGGAGAAGAGTTCTGACCCCAGACACACCTGATGGATCTGCAGCTGGGCTCCGGAGTCAGAATAAAAACTAGCTGAGATTTGGAAGAGGAGACAGCACATAAAAGTAGTGTGGGGTGTAGTAAATGATAGGATTGCAGTAGGACATCGAGGAGTCCAGGATAGGCAGACGAGGACAAACTCACAAATCTCATGGTCAGGATTATGTTCCCAGCTCCTGTTCCCAGAGCTTTAGATGTATCAATGCACTCAATCTCCTCTAAACCACATGAACTGAGCAGCGCTAGCATTGCCTCCCTTTCCCAGGGAAGGGATAGTAGCAGGCAGGCTAGGTGACCTGACCACTCCCACCCAGCAGTGAGGCCCCTGGGAGGCTGGGGCCAAGGTGGCCAGTGGTGGCGCCCTCTACCACAACTCTACATGACACTTTGAAACTCATCTCCAGATACCCAAACTTGGAGGCCAAAAGAACACTGGGACCTGGGAACAGTGGCACATACTCATAATCTCAGCTGCTCCAGAGGCTGACACTAGAGATTAGAGAGTTGGAGAAACTTAGAGAGACTTCGTTTCAAAACAAAGAATAACAAGGCTGAGAAGTAGCTCAGTGCAAAGGCTCTAGGTTCCTGCTCCTCCCCCTCCACACAAAGAACACTGGGAATGAGGACTAGGTTTGTATTTGGGAAACAACACCTTAGAATGATGGAATCAGTTCTGAGGAAGAGCTGACATTTTTCAGATTCACTCATGAAAGTAATCAGCTGTTGCCTTTTTGCAGTGACGTAGGTCATCTTGCTGTAAGAATCTGGGACAGAGCCAAAGGAGCCAGAGGCACCTCCAACTCTGGAAGAAGCCTGAAGACATCTGGAAGTGACCACTTCTCTCCTCAATAAGAAATGGAAATCTAGGGAGGCTCCCAGGCAACTCTTATGTACACTGTTGGTGGCATGACATCGGAGACAAGGAGTTCCCTGCCAAGGCACAGACAGCCCGGGGAGGGGAGGGATCACACAAAGACAATAGGACCAGAGAGACACTGCTGGACAGACTGGACTGGGCTGAGGCTGGGGCACAGGGGAGAGCCTAGGTCATGTCCACCAGACAGAGAGACAGACAGACTTCTCTTCCACCCCCGGTACTTCTGATTCTCGGCTATCAGCAGGTCTGGGTTAGGGGGCAACAATTTGAATTTCAAGTAAGTTCCCAGATGATGCTGTCTCCAGATGAGGTGTGGAACAGGACACCTTGTGGCTATGATGCTTCGGGAGCTTGGCCAGCATGGGAACATATTTTGCCCCTTGTGTGGCCTCTGGAAAGAGGTTGAGAATCTCTCCTGCAGAGTTTGTCGCATTACATAGCTCACAGCAGAAGAGCATTTTTCAGTTTTACAAAGCGTTCTCATGTTACCTCCTGTATTGTCCCAAACTCACCTGCTCTATTTGCAGAGGACTATGACCTACAACAAAGCCCCAAAAGGCAAAGTGACTCCTCGAGACCTCACAGCTGATCAGGAAAGCTTCCCAGCCACACAGCCTGATATACTGAGCTCTGCCTTCAGAAAGGTCAGCAGGGTGCATGGGTCAAGAGGCATCAACATGGTGAGCTTGATCCCCACCTACCTTTACTCCCTATATTCATAACCTAGCCTTGTGGTCGCCTGCAAATACCAGGTGTTGTAGTGAATTAACAGCTGGTGTCAACTTGTAACGCTCAGCTGAGCTGAATCAGTGTGGTGGTGAATGTGGAAGGCCCACCTGAGGATTGTTGCCAACAGCATAAAAATGAGAAATGGACAAGAGGTGCTGTTAGGGGGCTATTGGTTCTCCTAGGACTTTTGGTTCTCCTGGAGGAGTTTGTCATGCTGACTTCCCTGATATGAACACTGCTGTTCTCATTATCAGAGGAGCTCAGCACCTTGTTGTCACTGAGAATGGCTGTGGTTCACTTTGGGGGAGCTCTGGTCTTTGAATATCACTTCCTAGCTCTAGAGGGGAAGATGGTGCACTGTTCCATGTCCCAGAGAAGCTTATTGTGCTAGCTTTCCTGATAAGGACTTGGCTATTCTCATTGTCAGAGGAGCTCGGCTGTTGCTGAGGATGTCTATAGTTATTTTGGGGGGAGCTCTGGTCCTTCCTTTGAGCGTTGTTTCCTGGCTCCAGTGCAGATCCGTCAGCCTGCTGGCACAGACCCTTCATCCTGCTGGTGCAGAATTTCTAGCCTCCACCACTGACCTTTGGGTCTTCCCAGCACGGATCCATGAAACAGGCCTGCCTGAGACATTGTCATGGGCTCTTGGCCTCCAATTAGACTCATGGGGGGGCATTGTTACGGGCTCTGGGTCTCCAGCTGGACTCATGCAGGACATTGCCATGGGATCCAGGCCCTCAACTGGATTCTTTGTGTCTTCAATGTGTGGGCAGATTTCCTGCACTCTTTTGTACTAAACTCTTTGGGTGACTACTATAAAATAATCCTATAAATTATGTGTCTTGTATATAATTGTTTCCCTTGTAAACTTCAAACTATAACAAGTGTCCAGAACAGGACCATGACCTTGAAAAATGCCAAACAGCAGTGTATAAGTCAGGAGTCTCTAGAGAAACTGAAGGAGTAGTAGCCAGACAGACAGAGAAAGAGCCTGACAGTGATATGGAGAGAGAAAAAGATTTGGGGATTTATTTTTGGATTATATGATCATGCTTTTCTCTTCCATATAGATATAGATGAGGATATAGATATAGATTATGCAATTAGGGAGGCTGAAAAATATTATGATCTGCAAGCTGGAAACCCAGGAAAATCAATATGGGGTCTGATCAAAGTTGATAGTGAATGCTTGTATTTTTATAAATGTATTACATTAAAAGACACTGCCATTCATCCCTCTCAAAATATATCCCACCTTTGCTTTAAACATACTAACTGCATTGTTCTTGCCACTTTTGAAGCAGTTTTGTCAGTCTTTATGAGGTGTAATTAAACAAAAAATGTATGATGAATGCTGCTGCCAAGCATCCAATGGAAAAGCAGCCTTGTAAAAACATTATGGCGTGTCCTCATCTACTTTATTCACCGGTTCTGGTATCATGTGACTTCCGGCTCTTTCCCAAAGTCAAATGACCATGAAAGGAGAACACTTTGGATGAACTCAGGACATTGAGACAGTCACAGCAACGCAACTAAAGACACTCATCCTCTCTGTGCATCCCTTAGCCAACTGGAACAGATCCATAAAGTTAATCATCAAAACCCACTGGGCCCACTCTTCCTTCATGACAGTGGTTCTCAAACCATTGCATCCATCCAAATCTTTGAAGGGCTGTTCAGAACACAAAATGCCCAGCACTGCCTCTGCACTTCCTGTTCAACAGGGCTGGGGTGGGGGAAAGGATTTGAATTTCAGTAAGTTCTCAGATGATGCTGTCTCCTGGTCTAGGAGCCATACTCAGAGAACCACTGACCTATTCAATAATAGGTATCTGCCCCTCCTAGATGGAAGAGGACTTAGACTCCTCCCAAGTGTAATTCATAAGATGGGGTAGTAGAAACATTCAAGGGTAATTCAGTAAAGATTTAAAGAGCTGGTTTCCCATGCAACACCTGAGAGAAAATCCTGTAAATAAAAGAAGCATCAAAGTGAGATCCAAGCCAAGCATGATGGTGCACACCTGTAATTCCACTGGGAGGCTGAGGCAGGAGGACCTGTGAGTTCAAGTGAGTTCAAGGCTAGTCTGAAATGCATAGTGAGATCCTGTCTCAAAGAAACCAAACAAGAAACCAAAAAAAGTGGGATGCAAATAGTAAGAGACAGTGAGATACGAAGCAGAAGGTAAGAAGCTGGGTCTGGCCTGGTGCTTCAATTCAGCTATTAAACACCAGCATCTCAATTTTTATCATAGTTGTGAACCACTGGTGTTATGATTTCCTTAAGCTTTTTAAATTGGCTTGTTTCAGTTACAGATAAATTCATCTTAACTTTAAAAAGTATTAACAGTAACAGCAAGTTAACTACAGTTGACTTCCTGTATCCATGACCCTTCTGCATCCACCAACTCAACCAACCAGGACAAAAAATAGTAAAATAGTAAAAAAGAAAAAAGTCTTGTGTATACTGAATCCAGGCAGACCATTTCACTGGCCATTATTTGCTCTATACAGTACAGTTCAACAATTATTTATATAGCATTTCCATTATGTCAAATATTATAAGTAAACTAGAGGTGATATAAAGTACACAGGATTTACACAGGTTGTATGCAAATACTATCCTGTTTTGTTTGTTTGTTTGTTTATGAGACTGGAGTTTCCTTACATTGCCCAGGCTGGCCTTGAACTCCTGGGCTCAAGCAAACTTTCTGCTTTAGCCTCCTGACTGGGACAACAGGCCTACACCACCACACCCGGCCCCATTCTATGTAAGGGACTTGAGGATCCAGAGATCTGGGGAGATGCAGGGGAGAGGAGGCCCATGGATACCAGGGAATGACTGTGCATGTGTTTATACTCCCATGTACACACATACACATATCATTGCAATGCTCACAGCAACTCTAGTGGTGAGTTATTACCATCCCCATTCTACACATGAGAAACTGAGGCCCCGAGAGGATGAGTAACCTTGCCCAAGGCTACACAGCCAGGCTTCCATCCCACATTGCTGGCTCCAGAGTGCAGGCTCACAGGCCCTGGAAACCAGAGGTACATAGATTAATATAGATAACTTGCCAAGGTTCATGGAGCTGACAGTGGGAGGGGACTGAGACTGGAGTCCAGCTGGTGTGACTCCCAAACCCATGTGCTTAACTCTCCGTGCATTTCCATGCAGGCTGTGGATGGTTCTGGTGACTGAGGAGGTGCAGAACTGGACAGAAATGGGACAGAATCTGCACTGTGGAGAGGGCTTTGAAGCCTGGCCTGAAGACTTCCTGGGGCAGCTCCCTTCTTTGAGATGGGCTTGGAATGCATCCTTGCCTCCTCTAGACCTCTCAATCTGTAAGCAAAAATAATCCAAAAGCTCATATTCACTGGTTTGTATCATGAAAACAACTATTTCTGTTTTTTTCAAATGTACAGTTATATTAAATACAGAGATATTCCTCATTTAAGGATTTGTTTAACAACTGGAGCATGCTGTTTGGCTTTAGGACTTTCTTTTTTTTTTTCTTTGGTTTTTTGAGACAGGGTCTCGCTGTGCAATTCAGGTTGGCCTTGAGCTCACTTTGTAGCTCAGGCTGGTCTCAAACTCACAATGATCCTCCTGCCTCAGCCTTCCAAGTGCTGGAATTACAGGCATGCACCACCACACCTGGCACTTGTATTTTTTGGTACAGTTCTGTATATCTTATTTACAGAGCTTCAGTGTCTTTTTTTATACACCTAGTTTATACCATACTGTACTTTGCTGAGTACTGCACAGCACAGTACTGTAGTTTTTTGTTCTGTTATACATTACAGTGCTGCATGTAAGAACTATGCAAATGACAGCAAAGTCGTAGAGCTGGAGTTTCCTTGGGCCATTTCTTTGTTCTGAACATTATAAGAGACACACAATACCATATATAATTCCTCACTTGGCAACAGATTCATGGAAGGACCTAGTCGCGGGAATGGAACTTGGCATGAAACAAGGAATGTCTGCGTGTGTTTTGAAGGTATTGACGCAGATCCCTTCCCATGAGCTCTCTCTGCCCAGATACGGCCTCCCGCCCTCTTCTAAAGAGGATAGGCCGGTGGGGTGAAACAAACACCAGCCTGTGTAAAACTTCCTGAATACTCTGAAGGCCAGCTGGAGTCGTCTTCAGGACTGTGCCCCAGGAAGTACTGGGAAGACACACACCCAGACAGAGGCCTCGTGTGTCACAGAAGCCTGACTTTCCCAGAGCTTATCAGACAGGAGAGTTGTAAAAGAGGGAAGGAGGTGAGGCCAGCCAGAAAGCAGGAAAGACTCTCGGGCCTGGAGCTCTCCCTTCTCATCCTGCTTATCGAGCTCACCACCCACACAGGAGCACAATGCGGATACCTCTAGATGGCCAGAGTGGAAAGGAGGGAACTGCAGGGGTCCCAGAGTCATGGGAACCACTGTGCTTGACTTCTGCCCCCAAATCCTCAGTCATATTCATGGCCTGTGGTCACTTCTGTATGCCAAGAGTGGGTGGGGAATGGGGTGAGAAATAGCTCAAGGAGAAGAGCAGCCCTTCCGTCCCCAACATTTCCTTGGCAGGAAGTTTGTGGTATTCACTCAAATCTGAATGTCATGAACATCTAAGGAAATAATAGAAGTAAATAGTGTAATCGTAGCTTGTCAAGAGATACAAAGAACCTACATTAATCTAGAGAATGGTCCATGTGGAATGACAAGGAGGCCTGGAGACAGAGAGAATGGAAGGACAAATAACCACATGGGACAAATGGCTTCTAGAATGGCTTCCTGAATCATTAGAGGACTCCCCTGATGACTGGGCAGAGGACGTGCACTCAGACAGATATAGGAGCAGGAAGACACCTTCGCACCACAGGGCTTTTTAAAAACCATCAGTCAGGTGCTGGGGTGTGGTTCAGTGAAAAAACTAATGCTTGCTTGGAACGTGCAAAGCCCCATTCCTCCATCACATACAGCTTTGTGTTGCCTCAGGGCCTTTGCACCGATGAACAGTCCTGTCTGCCCGCAGTGTCTTCCCCCAGCTCTTCATATGGAGAACAACTTTAGGTCTCAGCTCAACCACCACTGTTCAGAGAACACTTCTCTGCCATCCAGTTAAAGCACACCAACCCCTTCTCCTGGTTATTATATCTTCCTGTTTTATGTTGTTTGTGGAACATGCCATGACAATAAATTACTGTTTATACCCAGGCAGATACTGTTGTGTTTTCTCATTCCTCCCACCACTTACAAAGTAAATTCCATAAAGACAAGAACACATCTGCTTTGTTCATGGCTCTATACCTTGAACTGCTACTTCACGGAGAAATGAAGCTGCATGCTTGGAGTGACTCTGTGCCTCAGTTACCTGAGGGGCTCGGGGGAGGGCACCTGTGGAGGCTCAGAGAGCAGACCCTGGTGAGAAGACAGGAGGGGGCACAGGGACCTGGCAGAGGCCACCGGGAAAGACATTTGAGAAGAGCCGAGACTGAACATTTAGACTCTGTGAGCCATGTGGGGCCATCAGGCTCAGGATAGTTTTCTGGGCTGGTGGGAGACTGTGGACTTGAAAGCCAACAGAGTCAGTTTTTATGAAAGGGGGGTGACACAAACCCAGGGACTGTAACGTGCTTTGGCTGCATCATGCCGGGAGAAGGAGCAGGAACTTGACAAAGTTGGGGAAAGGGACAGGGAAAAGAAAGGGAGGGAGATGAAGATGAAGAACTGAGGGCAGAGACCTGGGACAACTGGGGAGTGAGGGAAAATGGCGAGAGTCTCCCAGAGAGGGCTGTGAGGACTCCAGATGTAAAAGGAGGCTGGGGAGAGATCATAATTTGGATTTCCGAGAGAGAACAATGAGATTTGTAGAGGCAGGGACTCGGGGAGAAAGTGAGGTGCCCAGCTGGCTTTGCGAAAACTCCCCGATTGTTCCTCTTATCTGTGGCAAGTGACTCCTATGAATACAAATGTCCTCTGCCTTTTTCAGTGACTGGTAGTCAAGGCACATGCCTGGCTATTTTTCTTTTTTTATACTGGGGATTGAAGCCAGGACCTTCACACTGAGTGACCTCCCAGTTCTTTTTAAAAATTCTTTACTTTGAGGCAGAATCTTGCTAAATCACTAAGTTGCCCGGGCTGGGCTTGAACTTGTGATTCCCCTGCCTTACCCTCCCAGAGTACTGGGATTACAGGGGCCCATGCACTAGCATACCTGGCTCAGGCCTGTCCTTTTTAAAGAACTTTGAAGAGTTTTACCTGGATATTCTGTGGAAAGCCTTTCACCACCTGAGCAGTCTGACCCAGAGAAGTGCTAGGTCCCATGGGAAACTCCTGGAGGGTAGCACTGGTGGGGACAGTCTGATGGGGAGCAGTGGTGAAGAAAGAGGATTGGGGCGGATTGTGAATGGAGGCAGAGGCTGTCGGTACTGCTGCCAGGCCAGAGAGGATGCCACATAGCTGGGTGCATCCGTGTCCAGGACAGAGAGACGTGTTGCTGCCCAGCTTTTCTCTAACTCAGCTGCCCCCCAAAATGCGTTGAGACCCATCAGTATAGGGCAAGTAGAGGTTAGCAGTGCAGATCATGGTTCCAGGTCATATCAAACAGAACAGATGGGTATGGTGGCCCACACCTGTCCTCTCAGCTCCCCGGAAGGCTGAAGCTGGAGGATCTCAAGCTTGAGCTAGCCTGGACAACCTAGCAACTTGGTGAGACCAGCTTTCAAGAAAGAAAATAGAAAAGACCTTTCTGAGTTTAAGGAAACAAAGAAAGGAGTGGATACAGTAGGCCATTGCCAAGTCACTGCCGTCACGAGTATACTAGTATGCTGTCCAACGGGGGCAAGAAAGGCCCAGATCTTAGTATAGCCTGGGAACTGCACAGCGCAGCAGTGTCACCATTGTGACCCAGAATTCCCTCCTCCTGTGCTTGGGAACTTGCTCTTTTCTCCTTTGTTTCTGTGGCTCCTCTGACCCTAACCCTGGGCTCTGCTATAGGCATGTGTGGTCAGCTAAGCCGCTCAGAGCCAGCAGGGCAGCTTGGAGATCAGGGTGGTGACCAGTGTCCTATCTGGCCCAAAGCCTCTGTGTGGGAAGAGAACTGGCAAACTCCCATCCTCCCTCAAACCCAGTGCATTCTGCTCAGCAGAGCACAGGGGGTGCCTGTGACATGAAGACAGAATTGAGCACTGGTACAGCTCACAGGCTGTCACTGCTGTTGTCAGCTCGTGTGGTTGGAGGGCACCTCCAAAGCCTCAAAATCCTGTAAGAGCACTTCTTGTCCAGGGAGAGTCCTCAGGGAAAGCAGAGAAATCAGGGTAAGTAGGGAGCTAGAGCAGGTGTCAGAGAGACGCAGGATGGGAAATCTGCCTTGCAGAATCTGTCCCAGTCAAGGGACTTCACTGATCATTTGGCTATGAGAACAGTGGCACTAAGAGGTATTTCAAAGAAGCGAATTGCTCAGTAGGTTAAACCTGATGAAAAGGCACAAAAACCCAGAGAGGAACCTACCAGCCCTAGTTCCCCTCAACTCAGGCAGAACATTCTCAGAAAGCATCACATGCTTCCACTTTTCACGTCACTCCTGACAAGTCTGGCAGCCTCATCCTGTCCTGAGTGTGGCTGGACCTGCCACTACCCCGCTTCCTAGGCCCCAGAGGCCCTGACCTCTTTCTGATGCTCTGAGCAAAGCTCTCCCTCTGCCTGCTGTTGCCTCTGCTTCTGCAGCGATGTCCACTGTGGCCCATGGCTTTTGGCTGGCGGGCACTGAAGGACGCAGCGGGTCCACACAGGCACCCCACCATCCACCATGCAGGGTGGCAGCTGCTTTGGCAGTGGCCTCCTGGCTCCTGTCCCCCAGCACTGGGATTAAGTGACTTCTTACATTGAACTGTAAGTGGTTCTTGTATCACAGAAAATGCAGATACACATAATCTCAATTTTGCCTAATCATAGTTGGCTGGGGTGGTCCTCAACAAAACACTCAGATCTAATTCTCTGTGTCTGAGACAAAACTGACTGCTGTTAATGGAACTTGGCTTAGATCATGTGCATCCGATGCTGGGAGGCACTGCCAAGCCAGGCAGTCTGACAACAGTCTGGCTGCCGTGCTCTGGGTGGTACATTCTTTCCCATCTGCCGGGAAATCCTCTCATTTTCCTGAGAAGCTCAGAGCGGATGGGGTAAGCAGGGCTGGGGCTTCCTGAGGTGCACAGGAGGCCTCTGGGGACATAGAGCAAAGACGCAGCATCTGGGTGGGAAGGTTTACCTGCAAAAGTGTAGTTTGGAAGCGACCACTAGCTTCTGCATGTAACTCTTTTTAAAGCTCAATTTCTAACAGCACATTGCACACATACTTCTTTGCAGTGAGGTGTGGCCATTTGAGTAAGCTCTTGCCAACGTGTTATTCACAGAACTGGAACCTCTGAGAAATCCCTCAAAATGAGAAGGGGTGAGTGTTTCTTCTTCTCTCTCTCTCTCTTTTTTTTTTTTTCTATTTTGTTTCCAGGAATACAGATATGATGGTTGGGGCTTCTGCTTCCACTCTGGACTGTGAGGGCCAGGGCCATCCTAGGGTTTGTAGAGCGGGAACCTAGAAGGAAGATGGGCCTTTGGGGACCTTCCTAGGGCTGCCAAAGACAGTCAAGCGCTGCCCGCACTCCTTCCCTGCAGACTGCTTCTGCTGTATGTGGCCGAAGAACAGAATTCTACCTCACTTACAGCACTGTTACTTGGGGTCTTCCCTCACAGCCAGCATAAACCAGTTCTCATTGATTGAAAGCTTCTGCCCAGGACCACATGAGAGAAAAAGAAACCAGCAGCCCTCAGTTTCTGGTGACATTTGGGAGGGAGGCTGAGCGGAGGGAGCTAGAATAACTCAGGGGGCCGAGCAGTACGGTCAAACATGGTCACTCGCTTCCTCTCTTTCCTTTCCTTCCGTGCATCACCTCCTCTCCTCTGACACCTAGGGTGGTGAATCCCCTTCTCTGTGTGGCAGAAGTCAGAATGGTGGTAATCTTGGGTGGTTTGACAGCAGAAAGGAGCACCACACACAGGTTTATCCCCGGACCTGGGTGGTGGCTACACAGATATAGTACAGATGCGCTACTATCCACACTAGCGCTAGGATCAGTGTGCTTTCTTTTCTGTATATCATAGATCAGTAATAACAATTTGTAAAATAAATCTAAAATCTTACAGCTTCTTATGTACATTAGCTATGTTAGCCCTAGAGATTTTTGCTCCGCACATTTGCTATTCAAGGTCTATATCATTTTGGGGTCCTCTCCCTTTTCCTTACTAACTGGCCCAACCCCCACTTTGTCCAACTGGGGATGTGCTCAATGAATATACACTTTCCCAGGCTCTTGCAGCTGGGAGTTGTCAGGGGACTGAGTGAAAAGCCAGCAGAAGTCCCCTGTGTGTGGCTTCTAGTCAGCCTATCATTTTCTTGATTTAGGAGAGGGATAGATTCAGCTGCATGTGTCTCTTATTTTCTGTCCTCCCTCTCCCTGTTTCTCTGCTCCAAATGTAGATCCTTTCTGTCAAGTGTGGCGGCCCAGGCCTGCAATCCCAGCACCCTGGGAGGCTGAGGCGCTGGAATTGTGAGTTTAACCAGGCTGGGCAAGTTAGCTACTCAGTGAGACCCTGCCTCAAAATTTTTAAAAGGGCTGGGGATGGAGCTCAGTGCAATATGTTTAATCCCTAGTGCTGCAAAAGAAAGAAAGAAAGAAGAAAGATAAAGGAAGGAAGAAAGAGAGAAAAGGAAGGAAGGAAGGAAGGAAGGAAGGAAGGAAGGAAAGATGGAAGGAAGGAAGGAAGGAAGGAAGGAAGGAAGGAAGGAAGGAAGGAAGGAAGGAAGGAAGGAAAGTCCTTGTGATCATGAATCCAAAACCAAAGTCTAGGGACGGTAAGCAGAAGGGGTAGCAGAACCTGGCTGTGATCCTGAGCAGCCACACAAGCCCAGGCACCTATTTCCTTCATGTTACATGAGCATAACAAACCCCAATGTGCTTAAGCCTTTGGTGTTTGGATTTGGGGCACATTTTGACAACCCCTCACTTAGATAAGTGACTTTGGTCTTGGTAAGTGTCAAAAACTTTTGAAGCCAGAAGGGCACTTTGGATGCTGATTTTGTGTGGCATCAGAGCATCGCCCAGCAAAGGCTAAGGGAGAAGAAGACGGGACCCCCGCCGGAGCCTCCAAAGGAAAGCTCCATCCACACGCTTGCCTTGTCCTCTGGTTTATCTGAAAGTGTCTGAGGGCCAGTCTTCCAGGGTTACACCAACTGCATCGCTGTTTCTCAATCTCTCTTTGACCAATTCCTGTTTTTTTGTAAAGACAAACTTTACTTTCTAGTTTGCATTGAGAAAAACAGGGCTTTTTGCTCCCCCTTAGAAATTTCCTAGCATTGTCTTTTTTTTTTTTTTCCAGCACTAGAGATTGAGCCCAGGGCTTTTTCACTTTACTCCATCTCCAGCCCCTTTTTGATTTTTCATTTTGAGACAAAGTCTCACAAAGTTGCCCAGGATAGGCTAAATTTGTCATCCTCCTGCCTCAGCCTCTGTGATGTTGGGATTATAGGCAGCCTGGCATTCTTGAACCACATGTAGGATTTCTTCCCCCCAATACATGCCTAAGAGTTTCTCATTCCCTCTTCATGCCTCTGGAGAAGCTGAGATCTAATTCAAGCTCCCTATGATTCTGCAAACTGGACCAGAAACCTTGGTTGCTCCAGAAATGTCACAACTACTAGAGGAAAATGAATCATGTATGTGCTAGAAACTGACAATGCAGGCAAATGGAGGGCGCTGCCAGGAGAAAGAAAAGCAGAGGGACCAGTTTTGCCCTCAGTTGGGCTCACCTTTTGCAGGATCAGCCAGCACCTGACCCATCCACTCACCCCAAGGAATCTGCACCACTTCATGTCCGGAAACTCTCCTGCCTCGCCTCCTCTGCTCAAGGTCAACACAGAGAGGCAGCTAGGGAAGCAGCCAGCTGCCTTCTGGCCTTTTCCAAGGGTGGTGTAAGCCATGAAAGCTGGCCAGGGGTCTGGCCTGGAAGCCCTGTGTATTTAGAGGGTGGGGCTCTTCAGTCCTCTTCCTGGTCTGAAGGCCAGCTGGGCACAGACAGCAGATGGAGAAGTGGGGCGGGAGGAAGCAAGTGGTCAGAAGACCTCTCCTGGGTTCCAGGAGAAAGTCCACCTCCCAAGTTCTTAGTTCTGTTTCACAGTCAAATTCAGATCCCTATAAACATTTATGGAAACCATAAAAGCTAAATGTAAGCTGGGTACAGAGAAACGGTCAATGCTCTTTCTCTACTCCCTATGTATCCAAAGTGTTTGGAGAAGGGGAGGGAGGAGGAATGGAAAACCATCCTGTCTGGGATCTGGCAACAGAGCAAATACTGTAGCGTGAGAAAGATTGAGAGCCGCCTGGACCCTAGGATCCTGGGGCTGAAGGTCATGCCCTGTGCTGCTTAGGAACGTGGAGGACCCACTGGCAGGGAACCTTCTGACTGTGCAGATGCATTGGGGACCTTGTCTCCTCCTCCTTTAGCCAGGGCCCTCCCAGTGCAGTGGGGAGCTCAGTGCATATGAAGACCATGGAAGCTCCATCCAAGTTCCAAGTTCAGAGTTCAGTCCTCCATTTACCAGATGAGACTTCAGGCAAATTACCTAACAACCTTTCTACATCTCAGTTTCTTCATCTCTAAAAGGGGATGAGTGTGCCAAGTCCAGTGAATATTTTGAGGGTTAAATGAGTTTATCTTTATAAGATCTTAGCATGGGACCTGGTGCTTGGTGTTACAGAATGGGCGGTGGGTGTTGGCTGATATCCTGGTTTCCTACAGCTGCTATAACAAACTGCCACAAACTTGGTGGTTTAAAATAATAAAAATGTATCTATGATTTAAAGGATATTGAATCCACAGAGCTATATCCCCAGGCCTTCCTATGCTTTATTTTGAGATAGGGTCTCACTTAGTTGCCCCAGGTTGGGCTTAAACTTACAATCCTTCTGCCTCAGCCTCCCATTACAGGGCTGGCATTACAGGGTGCACCACCACACCCAGCCAGTTGTGAGTTTTGGTAAGTGTATAAGGACATGTATTCACAACTGTAGTATCATACAGAAAAGTTTTGCTGCCCTAAAAATCCTCTGTGCTTGATTTATTCATCCCTTACTCTGTTCAAGCAATCAGTGAACCAGAATGTCACATAATTGGGAATCATACAATATGTGGCCTTTCCAGGTTGGCTTCTTTCACTTAGCAATATGTGTTTTAGGTTTCTCCTTGTCTTTGCTTCATACTTTATTTTTCATCCATGTGTTTATGTGTGTGTTACTGAGGGTTCAACCCAGAGTCCTTGCACTGAGCTATATCACCAGCTCTTCTTTTAATGTATTATCTTGAGATGATCTCCCTAACTTGACCCTAACTTGACCAGGCTGGGCTCAAACTTGTAGTCCTCCTGCCTCAACCTCTCAGCCTACTGGGATGACAGGTACATGTCCTTACAGCTACCTACAACAGAAATGTATTATCCCATAGTTCTGGAGGCCAGAAACCTGAAGTCACTGTCACTGACTTGCACTGAAGGTGTAGGGTCTCTCCACCTGCACTTTTTCTCAGTCCTGATCTTCCAACCCAGAGCAACTTAACCAATCTGTGACTTATCCAGTAGTATGTTTTCCTTCAGGGACCAAAGCCAGGACCCTAAACATTCCCAGGTACTGATAAAGGTGTATAAGTTAAGACTCAAAACACTGAAAGAAAATGGCCTCATCCTTAAGCCAAATTCCTAAAACTTTTATCTAAACCCAGCACTCTACCCTCTCATGGAGGACACACCTAAGTCCTTTCTCTTGCTGCCCCTCACAAGGACAATACAGCCTGCTCTGGAAGTTCCCAGAAGAAATTCTGTGAACTTGACCATCTGAGAGTTAGTCATTCTTTCTTTGAAATCTCAGTGGCCCATGTCAGGACATGTGGGTGACTGCCTGTGGGAACTTCCTTGATGTCTCTTTTGGGTAACTCAAGCCAAGGGTTTGGGTGGGATGGAGCACAGGGTGTTGCAAGGACCATCCCTTTTTCTGGGAGCGCTAGGGGAAAATTAATTCCTTGCCTTTTCCAGCTTTTGGTGGCTGCTGCCATTCCTTGGCTTGTAGCCACATCATTCCATGTCTGCCTCCACGATTTTATCTTCTGTCTGTCTGAAGTCTCCCTCTGCCTCCTTCTTATAAGAACATTTATGATTCCATTTAGGGCCAGCTTTGATAACTCAGGATCCTCTCCCCATTTCAAGATCATAATCACATCTATAAAGTCCATTTGGCCATGTGAAGTAGCATTCCCTGGTTCTAGGGATTAGGATGTGAAGAATTTTTGAGGGGGCCATTATGCAGCCATCACAGCTGGTATTACTGGCCAGGAGTGGTGTCATTCACAGGAAGCAGGTGAACAGAGAGTGAAAGAAGGGAGGTCTCTGCAGAGGGAGGCTGGGCTATGGTGACCAGCACTGGGTGGTAACAACTTCCAGATGCCCACTCTATAGGCAGAGTTCAAAGTGTACTCCCAAGATGCCACTCTGAGATGCTCCTCTGCATTTCTGCAACACTGGGGGCAAGCTGTGTAAAGGCTGCAGAGTTGGAGGACAGCACAGTTTGAATGACAGAGGAAGGGCTGTTCAACTGGCAACTACGGAGGACATGCAAATGCTAGAGGGCATAAACTGCCACCTCCACAGCAGAATGATCCGCCCTTATGAAGCCACTGCCGGGCTCAAAGAGAGCAATACACAAACAGAAGCACAACGAACTGTATGGCATAGTAGAACAACAAAATCTCGGCATCCACTTCAACGTATGACCTAGAATCACCTTCCTTCTTTTTTCCTGGGAGAGTTCCATTTCTCCATCTTTCGTTTATTATTTATTTCAAGGTAGGTATCCTGAATCCCACATGGTCATCTCAGCATCCACTGCTACGTTCTCCCTAATCCACACCATCATCCACTCCTCACTCCCCTCATGGTTGCGAAGATCTCCCCTAGCTGATCTTTCTGCCTCCAATTCATCCCTCTGGAGACCATTCTTCATTTAGCAGAGGACTGGATCCTCTAAAATCAAAATAACATCGTGCAACTCTCTTAGGGCCCCAAGTGGCTTCCCACTGCTTAGGGATGGAACCCGAATGCTTCATGTGGTCAAAAAGGTGCTGTAGAACTTTGTCTCCTGCTCACTGTGCCTCCACTGCTCCGACCCTTGGATCCTGCCACATAGAGATGCTTTCTGTCTTGCACTTGGTTCTTTGGCCTTGACCGTGGTTTCACAGCCTCTTCTCAGAATTCAGCTCTACAGTAAGCTCACAGATGGTCCTCGAGCCCCTGACTCAAGAGCCCCTGCCAGCCCCTAACACCCTCCCTTTCCCATCACATTGCTCCTTTCCTCCATAGTGCACATCAACGTGCGAGTGCTCCTGTGTTCACGTTTACTTGTTTATTGTCTATCTTCCTTGTTAGAATGTAACTTTTAATTGCAAAACCACCTGTATGTGTTCTGGTGTCTCCGATGCTTGGCATAGATCCTGGTACAGCCTATGGCAGTGATGGTGAACTTTTTAGAGCTTTCAGTGGTACCAAGAGCCTGTTGTGGCATGTGTGCCATAGGGTTGCCACCACTGTCCTGGAGGTAGATGGATTTGTACAGTGAGTGAGTGAGTGAATGAATGAATGAAGCAATAACTCTTTGTTGTTCATATCACAACTGGTGAAATCCATTATTCCCCTTTATTGTATAATGTCTCTTATTTTTAACTTCCCATTATTTAGCAAGGAGAGTCTATATAGTAAATGTATATTCACCTAAATGATCAATATTGACCATGGGGAAAGATTCCCATGGCCTTTTGGGCGGAGTGCTTTAACCCACAAGAGTTCTCAAGTAGTTATTCGCGGGAATTTCCTATCAACTCCTAGAAGCAGATGAATGAAGCATCTAAGGACAAACATTCCTGAAGTTTTGAGAAACGTCATCCCCCCTTCTGCTTCTATTTCTCCCATTTATACATCTGTTCATCATCCAGGAAATTGTTATAGAGAGCCTGAACCATGTCAGGCTCTGGGCCAGGCACTAGGAATAGAGTGACGAGCAGAAGGGCCAAGCTCTCTGCCCTAATGGGCTGTCGTAAGGGGGGGCTGGACTGTATGTTTATTTGCTACAAATCCCCACTGTAATAAATGGATTACGATAAACTCAGATATCTGCAAGGAAGGAGTACTGAGAGAAGTTAATGAGAGCAGCAAACAATGGGGAAATAAAATTTAAAAAAAAATTAAATTTGCAATCACTTCCAAAACACTTTAGAATCAACTTAAGAAAAGACATACCAAACCTCTGTGATAAAAACTGGGCTGCACTGCCAAAGGAAATTAAAGACCTAAATAAGTGGAAAGATATGTCATGTTCACGTGATGGACTAGACGAGTGCAGAGGATGGAAACAGGAGAGAATCTAGAATCAAGTTTATAGTTGTTGTTGCTGCTGCTGCTGATGATGCTGCTGTTGCTGCTGTTGCTGCTGCTGCTGCTGATGTTGCTGCTGCTGCTGCTGCTGCTGCTGCTGCTGCTGCTGCTGCTGCTGTACTGAGGATTGAACCCAAGGACTGTGCCTGGTCTGCCACTGAGATACACTCCTAGCATTCCCATCCCCATCCCCTTTCTTTAAAAATTTTTATTTTGAGACAAAATCTCACTAAGTTGTCCAGACTGCCCAGCCTAGCTTTATACTCCTCCTGACTCAGCCTCCTGGGTAGCTGGGATTATAGATATGTGCCATCAAACTGGGCTTAGAACTAGGTTTTACGGAGCTCTAACGTTAAGGAGATGAGTAGGGTAAGGTGAGCTATCAAAAGAAATAAAAGAAGAGGTAAAACTCCTTAGCTCTAGAAGAGAGCAAAGCTACAGAGAACGAAAAGCTAAATTTTAAGGTATCTGCATCCAAGGTCCTAGGCCACAAAAGAACGAAGGAAGGAAGGAACGAGAACTCAGTAGGGAATCAGCATGTCTTAGGAAAGAACGGAGATTCTATAAAGAGGGATTAGGCCCCAAATGTCAAAAGAAACACCCATTCCCTAGCCCAGGAGGAAAATGTGATGCTGAGGGTATGATTCAGGGGTCCTTGCCTAACACGCACAGGCCTGCACTGCAAAAATAACAGAGAATTGTACTGTGACTGTCCTTACTTCCTTGGGTGTATATTGCTTTTTTGTTTGTTTGTTTTGTTTTATTTGTATTTGGAGACAGGGTCTCCCTGTGAACTTCAGGCTGGCCTTACCATGTATCCCAGGTTGGTATCAAACTCACAGCAATCCTCCTGCCTCACCCTCCTGAGTTCTGGGATTGCAGGCACGGACCACCACACCTGGATTCCTTGGGTGCATATTGTAAAAGGGCACAGTAGCTTCTAACCTAGGCCTCTAAGCAGATCAGAAAGGGGAAAAAAGAGAAAAGCACAAGGGTAGTTCACCCCAAGAGGGGGAATATCAGAGGGAAAGGACCAGCTCTGAGGGTCACAGCCCTGTGAAGAGCCACATAGGGCCCTGAACTTGGGTCTCCTGGATTCCTAACAATTTCCCAGTAAGATGGCACTTGGACCCTCCAGATATTTCACCAAATGGCTCTTGGTGTGTAATCTGCCCAACAGGCTTGAGAGGAGGACTAATTTAAGGACATCCCCTAAATGCTAAACCCTGGACTCTGCAATCTCATCAAGTCCTTTCAGAAATCCTATGAGGTTAATATTCCCATGCCTACTTGACAGAAAAGGAAGCAAAAGTTCAGAAAATTGAACTGCCCCAGAGCCCTAATAAAGGGACTTGGATTTGAGCCGACATCTTCATGACCTTAAATCCCATGCTATTTCTAACATAATAAGACAGAAGCTAGGATCCTAGAACCAATCTGTTTCATCTGAGAGGCACAGGAAAATTGTTATGGTGAAGGGTAGGAGATCATACATACAGAAAAGAGAAAATTGAAGAATAAAAGGAAGCAGGAAACCTCTTTTCTGATAATGAACTTGACATTGTAGGCACTAACAGAAGAAAATGCCTAGCAAAAAGAAGAGAATTTGACTTGGGACGTGGTATAAATGCCTGGGGTTAAAATAAAAAACAAACAGGAAATCAGAACTGAAAAATCTGTGTTTGGAAGTCAGAGAGAGGCTCTCCAGGGAGAGAGTGGAGATGCAGAGGCCCTATACTTTGTGTTTGGGAGGAAAGAGTGCTTCTTTTCTCTGGTCTGATCATGTGACCCTAAGGGTATAAAAGCTCTCCACCAGCCAGGTCACTTGCAATACTTTCCTGTGTGAAATAGGCAGCAGTAGTAGCTAAGGTACTGTTCCTCTTTCCCCTCGGCTACCAGACTTGCCTTCAGGACTAACCCTGAGAAGCCATCTATCAAGAACAAAGACAAGGCAAGATGGCTAACCAAGTGCTTGTGCTCTGGGACTTGATTGCAGGATCAAACATTGACAGGAAGGCATTGGGGGGTGGTGCCTGAGAAACTGAAATACAAGGGTCAGACCCCAGAGGCAGGAGCTTCCCTGTGCACAGGGCGAAGAACCTCTGATTGGGGAATCCAGGGAGGATGGGTGTGTGTAGGCAGTAGGGGTTACCAATCTGGTGGAAACTGAGTCACACCATGAAGAACTGGAGTTCTTCTATTTATAGGCCGAATACCAGGCTCCATTGTAGTCTGTGGGCTTTTCTGAACATCTTTATAGTCTCTGGGGGATGAGCTCCAAAGCAGAGTGCTAGCTCACACTTCCTCCCACTCTGCCCCAGAGTCTGCTTTGCAATACCACCCCAGAGTAGTTGAACAGGGTTGAACAAGGTGGAGGAAAATTGTGTTCTGCAGAAGGAGAGGACAGGAGGGTAGGGCGGTAGGCTGGCAGCTGGGACAGCCAGCCCAGAGTCCACAGTGCCTGGGCTCTCTCAGCCTCCTTACCCTGAAACAGCGCCTTGCAGCCCTCTCCGGGCTATGATGCCTTCCTCTCCTGCAGGCTCAAGAGGAAACTGATAACAGCGACTTCCTGTATCTGTGAGGCCAGTAGGAGAAAGGCCGGGGAAACTGGAGGGGGAATTCCCTTGGGCAGCCAAGGGTTCGTCTCCCCCAGAGACACAGGATGGCAAATGTAATAAATGCTGCTTAATATCCCGCCCAAGGCAAAGTCAATAATTGCTCTGGGCAGTTCTGGCAGGTGGTGTGAGCAAGCAGTGGTGGCAGCAGAAAGCTTTGGGCTGGGGAGAAGGGGAGCGTGCCAGGGAGGATGTCTGCACCCTGAACCAGAGGAGGACAGTCTGCAGGCTGCGAGTGGGGCCTCCTGACTCTGCACTTTTCCATCCCCTCCAGAATGATGCTTGACTGGCACAGCTCCTTGATCCTCACAGCCTACATCCTCATCTTCCTCACCGGCCTCCCCGCCAATCTCCTGGCCCTGAGGGCCTTTATGGGGAGGGTCCGCCAGCCCCAGCCTGCGCCTGTGCACATCCTCCTGCTCAGCCTGACGATGGCTGACCTGCTGCTGCTGCTGCTGCTGCCCTTCCGGATCATTGAGGCTGCGTCCAACTTCCGCTGGTATCTACCTCAGATCGTCTGCGCCCTCACTGGTTTTGGCTTCTACAGCAGCATCTACTGCAGCACGTGGCTCCTGGCAGGCATCAGCATTGAGCGCTATCTGGGAGTGGCCTTCCCTGTGCGGTACAAGCTCTCTCGGCGGCCTATATACGGAGTGATTGCTGCTCTGGTCGCCTGGATCCTGTCCTTTGGTCACTGCACCATTGTGATTGTTGTTCAGTACTTGAACTCAACCGAACAGGTGAGAGATGGAAACGAAGTCACCTGCTATCAGAACTTCACGAAAGAGCAGCTAGACCTGGTGCTGCCTGTGCGGCTGGAGCTGTGCTTGGTCCTCTTCTTCATCCCCATGGCAGTCACCATCTTCTGCTACTGGCGCTTTGTGTGGATTATGCTTACCCAGCCTCATGTGGGGACTCACAGGCGGCGGCGAGCCGTGGGACTGGCTGTTGTGACCCTGCTCAACTTCCTGCTGTGTTTCGGACCTTACAACTTGTCACACTTGGTGGGATTTTTCTTAAGGGAAAGCCCACCATGGCGGGAGGAGGCTGTGGTGTTCAGCTCTCTCAATGCCACCCTGGACCCCCTGCTGTTCTACTTCTCTTCTTCAGTGGTGCGCAGAACTTTTAGTGAAGGGCTGCAGCTGCTGCGCCATCAGGGCTCCTCCCTGCTGGGGTGCAGAGCCAAAGAGACAGCAGAGGTGACCAATGGGGACAGGGGCATGAGTCAAACAGAGAGAATGCCAAGTTCAGACTTAATCACAGACTAATGATGTCCTGGATCTTCAGGGCACTCTGGGTCACAAGGGAGTTGGGCAGCCAGGGAGACTGGCAGCTCCCAGATGAAGGAATCCCCAGGCCCAAACTATGACTGGAACTTGGTAAAAACCTCTCTTGCCAGTTTGGTATCCCTGGATTTTCCTTCCTAAGTGAACATAGCTCAGTGACATGAGAAGAAATGGTTAGGCCTAGAAGCACTGTCTGACCAGGATTTTGGAAGCAAGGTAGCTACTGTGAATTTAGTCTTTGTGAGGAAGTTGGTGGAAGGGAAAGATCTGGTGGAAGCAGAGTCCTAAAGCAATCTTGCTACAAGCTTAGAAACAGCACCTAGACATTGGTCTGGCTGTTGGTGCTGGAAAGAAACCCTTGGGAAAGCAATGGAAGAGAAATACAAAATGGGGGCAAGGAAATCTCCCAAGGGTGCTGAGCCCAGGGGACCAGAAGGGATTAGATCTCCACTGATCTGGGTTTCACTGTATCAGTTTCATGCATCGTTTTGTATGTGTGCTTCATTCATTTTCACATTACTGAGTCTCCTTCATACGAAACTGAGGTCTGGATCCCTTCACCCTTCATGTTACCCCACACAGGCCAACATGTGGCTTGGTACCCACCATTCGGAGATTGACACTGACCAGCACAGGAAAAACAGTCTGTTCCAACAGACTGAAAATAAAGATTATAAAACTGTGAAGTGAGTGTCCGCAATTTTTTAACACTTCTGCACGTCAGGCAGGGGACAAACACAGGAGGGAGGACCAGATGGAGCAGCCAGAGGGAGAAGGTGATGCAGAGGAAACCACAGAGACCTTTTCAGATGGAAATGTAATGAGGGAGAAACAGAGGACACTGAGGGATTGTTATTACATTGAGGACCTGGGAAGGCTGGACTTAAGAGAATGCAGGTGAAACTCAACTCCGAGCTACCCATCTATCCCAAGAGCTTAAAACAAGTTCCCTGTTCCTCAGAAGTCCACAGTTCCCTGTCATCAAAGTTTCTCTCCTCATAACTTATCCCCCCTTTGCCTGCTTTGCGCCTTCTCCCTTCCTAATCCTACCTCGCTGACTCATCTCTCCACAGTAAGGGTCCCTAGTTGAACTGACTAACTCCCCAGCCCCAGCCTTGTGGTCTGCAGCTTGAGCTACATATCACAGTTTCACATGGAGGTGTGAAAATAGTGGAGAGCTACCTCCACCCTACTGACAGGGCCTGGGGCCCCTGCAGGTGAGCCTCACTAAGCGACTGAGTCTCAAGAACCCAATCTGTCTAAGAAATTATTCTCCAGACAGACTTTTCCTGCATTTGCCTCCCCCACCTCCGTGCCATACTCCCAAACTTCTGATCACTTATTTCGACCCCTCTTACAAAACCCGCCTCAATATTAGCTTTTTTCGGAAAGCCTTTCTTCATTACTCCCACCCACCCAAAAGCTCATTTTCTGGTTTCTTTCTTCAAAGGAAATCTGGACCAGCACCCTCTGAATTCTGGCTTTACTACTTGGGCATCTTACTAGCAAGGCCAAATTTTCCAAGTCATAGTAATAAAGATAAGGTGCATCTCTCAAGAGTATTCTGAGGAGTGAAATGTGATTCTGAGTTCTGTCCTCGACATACACACACCCACACTCACACACACACACATTCTCAAAACTGTAGATATAAAATTGCTGAGAAATTGTAGAGTATTATTTAGTTCTAGACATGTCAATTTGTGTGAAGCACAAATGTTTCTTCACTTCAAAAAAATAAGTAATAAATTAAAAATCCTTGAAATAATGTATTAGTTAAGCAACTATAGGATGGTTTAGCAGGAATATGTGAGAAAAACACTAGAATGTTTTAGCTTACTATGAGTTTGCCACACTTAGAGGTTCTTTAAAAAGCTAATGTGATTTAAATGCCGTTAAAAGAAACAACTTTAAACAAGTTGATAAGAACACCAGTCCACTTGGGTGTATGTAATCATGCTCAGTACTGACACGGTTACAAGAAGGACACTAATTCAGGAAGGGAATAAAACCCTGAAACATGAAACAAAATGTTTTAGATATTTTAAACAACATAACAATAATAATAAAGCATATTAAATTCCAGAGACTGTGCCAGAGAAGGAGCTAAAGAGGATTAAGGTTATTTTCCAAGGTCAGTAGGTAAGAGGGAGCCCAAACCCAGGTCTTATGACTCTGAAATGCCTGCTTTTTCCCACTGCCACAGTAAAGGAAATAAGAGAATGCCGCAGCATGGCTATGAGGATGGGACGGGACGCAGCCCATTCTTCAGGAGAGGTATTCTATCCAGTCCCAGAGCAAGGAGCAAAGGTCACAACAGGGAGGGAGATTTCAAACAGACTCCTCCAGCCAGGCAGTCACTCCCCAATTTCCAGGAACATTCAAGCAGACATTAGCAACCACCCATGCTAGGACATTGAGGAAACACACATCTGATAAGGGCTGAGTGAGTGAGCTGGCCAGCCCCTTCCAACTCTAAGATTCTCAGGTTCTTTAGGGACGTAGTGGCTCTTGTTAACCAGGCAAACACAAAATGAAGTCATCTGGGGACTCATGGGGTTGTTAGGACACAGCCGGAGCTGGTCTGAGACTTTCATTGGTGAGGCTGTACCTACTCTCAAGTATTTAACCTTCTTCAAATCACTTGATAAATCAACCCACTTCTTCACTGGGAAATTAGTAATTCATTTGTTCAACAAATATGGATTGATTACTGTGGATGCTCCTTGTCTTATGATGGGGGTTTGTTCCAATAAACCCATCATATCTTTAAAATAGCGTAAGTCAAAAATGCATTTAACACACCTAGCTCACCAAACACCATAGCTCAGGGACACAGAGCACTGTGGAGGGTAACTGCTGCAGCTCGCTGCTAGTGCACAGCATGGTAAGAGAACATCATGTTCCTTGACGCTATGCCAGGAAAAGATCCACATCCACAATGCAAGGTACAGTTCTACTGAATGACTTTCGCACCACCTTAAAGTTGAAAACTCCCATTGATCTTTCTTAAGTCAAGGACCATCTGCATCAGCCAACCACTTTGTTAGAGGCTGGAGATGCTGAATGAACAAAAGACACCCCCCCCCTGCCCTGTAGGGGCTTCCATTCAAGTAGGGGGAGTGGTAAAGATACAAGTAAACAAGTGCACTGGCAAATGGCACCTCATTACAAAGGAATAGAGACAAAGTTTAGGAGAAAGTGGAACGGGAGGCAGAGATGGTCTAACAACTTCCCACAGTCAGTCCTGACAAAGCAAAGGAGTTGCTGTACAAAGGCCCATGGGAGGAGCAATCTTTTTATTTCATTTTTTATTTTTAAAATATTTTAAGAGAATATGTTTATGATACATAGTAATTACATCCATCTTGCGGAAGTGGGATGTATACATGTCACATCTTAATCACTTTTACTTTCTCTACTGTCCCCTTCTTCACATCTTCCCCATATCCAGCTCCCCTTCCCATCTCCACAGTCGGTATCCCTGTTTCCGGTCATCAATCTTTATTTTGCTCTTTAAATTATTTGTACTTTGAGTAGGAGGAACCATGGGATTATTTAACCTTCTGCACCTGATTTACTTCACTTAGCATTATCATCTCAAGGCACTTTTGTTTTCTTACAAATTACCCTTCCTGAGAATCCGGGGAAGATGGCGACCGGGTGAGCAGCAAGGGAGCGAACCTCCTTAATAAACACCACCAGCTCGAGACAGACTTGGTGAGCGTGAATGCCGGAACCTCGGCTGGGAAGTTTAAACTGGGCGTATTTCTCTGAGATGCCGGGGGAGATGTGGTAGGG
>PVLD010019280.1:0-36820 GCA_004027595.1 Dinomys branickii | reverse complement strand
GGGCTTTCCCACGTCTCGCCCCGGCAGCCTGGTCCGCCCTACCACATCTCCCCCGGCATCTCAGAGAAATACGCCCAGTTTAAACTTCCCAGCCGAGGTCCCGGCATTCACGCTCGCCAAGTCTGTCTCGAGCTGGTGGTGTTTATTAAGGAGGTTCGCTCCCTTGCTGCTCACCTGGTCGCCATCTTCCCCGGAACCAAGGTCAGCATCTTGAAGGAGAACAAACATCCAGACACTTGACTTGCCCATGTCCCCATCTATAAGCCTGAGCGGGGGTGAGCTGGTCTGTAAGGGCTCCACCCTCCCCGCATGAGTGACTCCTCCTTTGACATCAAGGCCTGAGTTGGAGGGAGGGGAGAAAAATAGTTATCACGTTGCAGTGTCCAGTGCATTCAAGTACAATTAATTTTCTATAAAGTAGAGATTTACTACAATGAAGTCTGACTAAAAATTTAATCAAATCATTTTAATTAACCCATGAGATTATCTATGTGTGCTTTCATATCATGGAGCTAGAACCTAAATACCTTTATTTTAATACAAAGATTAACTATTTTTTTCAGGATTAATTATTTTTAATTAATTTACTAGAAAATTTTCAAACACAAAAATATAAAGCAGATAGAATCACGAATTTCTGTCTCCACTTCCCCTACACTCAACAATGGAGAGGATTTTGTACAATTACAACTTTCACCCTTTGTCCTCATCTTTTCGGATTGTGTAGGTCACAGTGTTTTTATCCACATTTGTAGCTTTTGAAAATGTATGAAAGCTCTTAGGTATAACTTTTGCACATTTGGTTAAATTTATGCCTAGGTAGTTTGTTGTTATTGCAGAGCTGTCACCTTCATTAAAAAAGGTTTAACAAGTTGTTGCTGTTAGCAAGATGATTAATTTCTATCAGTTGATTTTATATGCTGCAGTCTTGCTAAATTCTATTGCTGGTGATAGCAGTGTTTTTCACTTTGCTGAGTTTTTCAGGTACGTGATGTTTTCACTATTATACATATTCCTAGAGAGTCTACATTCTGTTTTACATTTTCCCTTTGCCTCAAGAGTCTTTAAGAGTTTGACTGTTTTTTAATTTATTTATGGTTTAACTGGGTTTGTTTTGGGACCAAAAAGGCTGGTTTACTATTGCTATATTCTAAAATTAACTGAGGCTTTTCTCTGATTTAATATGTGATAAAAGTTTGTAAATGACCCAGATATACTTAAAAAGAAAATGCATGCTTTTTTGCTGGGATTCAGAGTTCAGTATATGGCTCTATGGGCCACCTCAGTGGTACTGCTTTGCTCTTTTTAATATTTTAATATTAAGCTGTGTGTAAATATTAAGCTTTTCTTAATATTATAATTTCCTTATCTTGAAGTATGAGTGCTAAAAGCTTACATTATTCATGTCCATCCATTCTTTCTCTCATCTCTTATGCTTTCTATTTATGAAAGTTGCAATTTTATCTTCTACATGAATGTTAATGATTAATATCTGTACTGTGCATTATAATTTTTAAATTTATAGTGACCTTCCTTTCCTCCTCGCCTGTCTTCCCTCCTTCCTTCCTTCCTTCCTTCCTTCCTTCCTTCCTTCCTTCCTTCTTCCTTCCTTTCTTGTGTTACTAAGGGTTGAACCCAGGGCCTTCCCACTGAGCTATATCTCCAGCCCTTTTAAATTTTCTTCTTTTGAGGCAGGGTCTTGCTAACTTGCCCAGTCTAGGCTTGAACTTCTGATTCTCTTGCCTTAGCCTCCAAGAGTGCTGGGACTACAGGTCTGCACTGCCATAGTCGGCTTGCTATATTTTTCTAATGATCAGAGTGTCTCCTGTATTAACTGTACATCTCTAGCTGTATTTTTATCTTAGCCTTGCTGATTTACTCTCTGTTATGACTTGTGTCAGGGTGCCCCCAAAGCCTCAAAGAGTCACAGGGTGGACTTCTAGAGCTTGTGATTGACTCATGGTCCAATGCTGGGATTATGGGTGTGAGCACTACATCCGCCCTGGGGTGGGCAGCCTGCATACAATTTAAGGGAGGGAAAGAGGCTTGCTGGCTGCCACTCTTCCCTTTTCACTCTTTTGCTTTTGCTGTTTTCCTCCACCATGAAGTGTTACCCTCTGCCATGTGCCACCCTGCTTTGGAGCCAGCCAAGTATAGACTACAACCTCCCCAAATTCTGAGCAAAGTAAACCTTTCCTTCCTTAATTCTGGGAGTTGGGCTTTCTGTCCCAGTAATGAGAGAAAAGTAACCAACACATTCCCCCTAAATGGGTATGTCTTCTAAAACAGTGCGATCATTAGTCCTTATGTGTCAGTTTGACTGAATTAAGAAATGCCTAGTCTAGGTGGGCCTACTTTAGGCCCAGGGATAACTGGCATGCCAACCAGAGAATGGGCAGGGGGAGGGCCCCACCTTGATTGTGGCTGGTGCCACCCAATGCACTGGTGGCTAGAATGAGAGGGCAAGAAAGAAAGCCAGTTATCCACATGGAAGCTCGACTCTGCTTGATTGCACGTGTCTTGCTGCTGTAGTTGTAGACATCAGACTCCTGTTCCCTCAGCCTTCCAAGGCAGATTCAGACTGGTGTCTCACTGGGGAGCTCCCAGGCCTTCTGTCTTGGGCTAGTGCTGCATCTGGGTCCCTCCTGTTCTGTGGCTCCCAGCTTTTTATGGCTGAGTAGCTCCTGGATCATCAGGCTCTCCAGCACGCAGACAGCCACTGAAGTCTCTCCTGACTCTGATCTGATCTTGGATGCCTGCCCAATAAGTCAGTATGTCCATATGTATAGTCTATTGATTCTCTTCCCCTGGAGAACTCTACCAACCAATACAAACAGCATGGAGTTGGATGTTCTTTGACCATCAGATGTTTTTCCTTTTATAGGTAAGTAGAGCTATTTATATTTAGTGATTTAAACAATATTTTCCCTAGTTATTGTATTGCTTTATAGTTACTTCTCTGTTGAATCATGTAAAATAGCTGGTTATTGTTTATGACACACAAACCTGTCAATTTCACATTTTAGTCAGATATGTTCATATACCTATGTCTTTTTATGACCATAAAATACATAGTACACATGTCAAGTCCTTTGTGATTTGCTTTTTTATTCTTTTGATATTTAGAAAGATTTTTAATTGGTGTTCTAGTGATTTTCACTATTTAATACTAAAACAATCTCATTACTTAATACTCTTTATATAATACATCAATTCATAATAATTTCTTCTCGGTTGGGTATTGTGGTGAGTACCTGTAACCGTTATTTGGGAGGCTGAGGCAAAAAGACTGAAAGTTTTTGTCCAGTCTGGACCCTGTCTTATTAAAAAAAAAAAAAACTAGAGAACTAGCTCAGTGATAGAGCACTTACCTAGCAGGAACAAAGCCCTGGGGTCAATCTCTGGTGGTGCTGTAAATAAATACATAAATAAAACAAATTTAAAGTGCTAAGAAAAATTCCTTCTCCACTCTCCTTTTTCCTTCACACTACTCAAGTTGTCACTAGTATTAGTGATAACATTTATGAAAACTCACGCTTCACTATTTCAGGTGTCAGCCTAAAGCAATAGCCTCTTAGTCTCACCTACAACATACTAGGCAGTCTGTAAAATTATCCTTCTTCCCATTTCTTCTCCTCACCTCTTTCCCATTTATGTTAGTCTTTTTTTTTTACACTGTCAGAGCATGTGTCATTGTTATATTTCTTTTCTGTTCTTTTTTGTTGTTTTGTGTGTGCGTGTGCACGTGCACATGCACGCATGCACCCATGGGCGCATTTCTGGGGATTCAGTCCAAGGGCATCTCACTGAGCTATATTCCCAATCATTCTATTGTATAATATTGTATTGAGGGTCTTGTTAAACCAATAGATTGTCCAGACTTGGCTTAAACTTGTGATCCTCCTGTCTCAGCCTCTCAGAGTGCATGGACTCTAGGGATGTGTCACCACACCTGGATGTTCTCAGTTTTGTTTGTGTGTTTGAAGTGCTAGTGATGGAATAATGAACCCCGGGCTTGCTAGCAAGTGTGCTCCCACAAAATTGCTTGTCTAGCTTGTAAGTTATGTTCTATATATTCACACTTATCAAAAGCTTGTGTGGTGTTTCTAGAATCATTTACTGATTATTGGAAGGTTGTCTTCTAGCAGGTTTCTCAGGACGGGTTTGTGGACGTAACCTTCCAATACATCTTGGAAGGTTTGGTAATAATGCTGCACCCTCTCTCTCAGCTCATGCAAGTTTGGACTCCCATCTCTTCCTACATCTCTTGAAAGTACTTCTACTGTTTTCTATCAGAAAATAACTGTTGTTGGGAAGTATGATTCCAATCGTGGCCGTTAGGGTGGAGAGTCACCTAATTTGGCTTGGAGTCTGTCTGGTGAATCAGTGAAACACACGGCCAGGTGTGTCTGGGGGGTCATGGCGGTGTGACCCTGGGTTCTGCTGCTAATCTCTCACCCCTTTGTCTCTGACTCTGTTCTTTCTTGACTCCAGCTGGATATGGACTCAATCCTTTTAAAGTGTGAGCCAAATCAAAGCTCTCCTCTTTGTGTTGTGGGTGTTGAATATTGTGTCCAGCAACAGAGAAGCTGACACACTAATTTTCTTTTCTTTTCCTTAAAGTGACTTGGTGTTTTTGTCTGAATTCCCAAAAGATTTTTTTGTCTCATCATTTTACCAGCTTGATGTTGACTGTCATATGCTGATTTTTCCATTTAAAATAAACCTGTGGATTCTGAAGTTTCATCTACTTCAAGAACCTTTTCCGGATGATAATTTTAAATTGGATTTTTTTCTTTCTTAGGCCCTACTTCATTATTTCTTTATTATCTTTGCATACCTTCTTATTTCTCATTTTCTCAAATATTTTTCTTTATTTTTATTTAATTTCTGTTCTTTTTATTTTTCTATGTTCTGACATTTTCACTGTATTTCTCCTAATGGCTTTTGTCCCACACATTTCCACTCATCAGTCCACATGTGAGCCCCTTTTTGAATGATAATTTTCCTGAGCTCTTTGAAGTCTTTCTTAGTTCCCAGCCACTCCATAATTAGCTGTTTCTTCTACTGTTTATTTATAATGTTCTTTCAGAATGTCTGTTGTTTCCTTAGCTTCTTTTCTCTCATTCTGCTTTGTCTGCATGTTCACAGTCTGCTGGTGTTATTTTCATGCTATTTGTTTATCTTTTTTCTTGCAACAACTTTGTATTTTACTGGCTGAGTTGGTTTATTTGTTGACTTTTGCTAAGCTACCAGGAGGAAACTTCAGGAGTTGGTAGGCCATGGCTGGATTAGGGTAGCTCTCTTAGCTTTATAGCCCAGGCTTCCTTTTCTGTTGTTGTTGTGAAGAACTAAAAGTACATCCCATTCTGCCTCTCAGCCTTAAAGGTGTACAGGGTTAAGTTGCTAAACACAGAGACTTCTGGCTGTGTTAGAAAAGAGCAAATGCATAGTCCTCTGAGGTCAAGATAACACCACAGCTTCGGCAGCCAAGGACAAGGCCTGCTGGCACCCCCTATTGCAGAGCAATAAAGCTGCCAACCTTAGAGATCAGACAGTTCTCTTAATTGGCAAAATTTACTATTTGGAGAAGAAGTCTTTGAACTGACTCCCAAGGTCCTGCTCAGTTTCCACACCTGCCTCACTATGCCTTTCCTTTGATTGAAAACCAAATAAATTAGGCCATCTGGTGGAGCTCTTTGCCTTTACTCCTGAGAAACAGAGAGTTCTGACCTTCTTGGACCACGCTCCCACCACACTACTGGTCACTTTTATTTAAGCCATTTGTCATTCACACATCTAGGAGACTGGGGCTATGCCAAGACCCAATGAATGTTTTTCTGCTTGTCACCATCTATTTCCTGTAATTCTCACTTTTAGATGAATTCTTTTTTGTTTTATTTCTTCCTTGATTCTGATTCCTTTGGGCCCATCATCCCCACCCCCATTTCTTAAACTTCACCCGTCCAGTGTTGCTGTCCTGCTCCATGTCCCTGCTCCACCAGCTCTTCCTGCGGATGAGGCCCTTCCCTTCTGGAAAGGAATCTGGGTGGGGTATTTGGAAGTTGGTCAAGCTACTGAATAAAACTGGATAGACTATTTTCATTTGCAACTCAGAATACACAACAGTTTCTAGTTTCATTCATACTCTTGGGCTTATCCACACAGATTCTAAACCCACGTGTGGCCATCTCCACTGGAAGGCATGTCTCCTAGATCTGGGTTCCACAGCATAGTAGGCTTGTCAAGGTTTGCACTGGAGCTTCCTCTCCCCTTTCCCTGTCTGCCTACCTCCCACTACCTGAACATCCAATGCTCCTGCCCTGCTCAGTTGCTACCACTGCCCCACAGCTGATCACTTCTAGGACCCATTGCTAAGTGAGGTTTGGACCATACTCGGGGACTTCAGTGGGTTTTAACCTAGTATTTTATAATATATAATCCAGACATATTTCCTGACACTATTCCAAGTTTTATTTGGCTTTCAGGAGGAGTTTTGAAAAGATTCAAGAGAATTAAAAAATTCAAAGCACTGCCACAATGATTCTACCAGGAACAGAAATCATGATGAATTCTGCTTTGATAGAATGTGGAAGAACGATGCTTCCAAAAATCCATCTAATTGTAGAATATGAGTTATCTAAAAACCTTAAAGACCTCAGAGTCCAATACTTTTATATAGTAGGGAAGACAGTTGCAGCCCAGAGAGTGACAACAACTTCCCCAAAATAGTTGAGAATGTAAGAGGCAAACATGCGATATACCTTGCACAGAATATTGGTGCTAGAAGAGACCCCAAGGTCACGTGTCCATCTTCCTACCTGATGCAGAAATCTTTAAAGAGAGAGGCAGCCAATATCTCTGGAATATCTTAAAAGACTGAGATGTCTGATTCAGTCAGTTCCACACATGATGAACCAGATTTACCTTTTCACTTTTCTCCCTGAAAAACATGGGCTGGGGAAGACAAGGGTGAATTGATGCAAGTACCTTTGTGTTTGTTCCCTCTTTCCTCTCAGTTTAAGAGCTGGCTTGAAAGTACCTGTAGGCTGATTCACAGGCTGAGCAGGAAACAATCTTCAAGCTCATCTTGTCTAATGTGATTCATTAGTCTCTGCTTAAACATGCCTGAGTGCTTAAACATTCTGGAGTGCTTCCTGAAGAACGTGAGATATTTGTAGATTATACATTATCTAAATCTAAGGATGGGCCACATGTCGGACATTGAATGGAATTTCCATACCTATAATTTCTCGCCGTTGTTCTTGGGTCTGCTCTCATAAGCAACGTGGAACAAATCTCATTAAACTTGCACTTTACGGTCCTCCAAACATTGGAATACAGCTATTGGGCCCCTTTCTTGTGACTGAGGCTGTTTTTTTTTCTTTTTTTCCATGACTGTAGACTCAGCCTGCACCTATTCCTGTGGCGGTGTCTCTGGTACTTCAGTGAGCACTGATCTCCTTTGAACCACTTTAGCAGTGTTTCTCTTGAAATGCCAGAAATAAGCAGAGTGGGACCAAACTCCTTTGTCTCAGTACTGTATTTCTGTCACCCAGCATGAGATCTCATTGGTCATTTTGATATCTTACTACCCCACATTTATATTCAGCTTGCAGTCAGCGTATCATTTAATTTCTTCTTCTGAACATCTAGCAAAACAGTGTTCACACTTCTCCAGTACAAATGGTTGATACTTTCAGTCCCAGACATAGGAAGACAGCTGCATAAGCACCAACACAAATTCTTCCAGAATTCCACTGGTTTATAGAAGCCTGGTTCTTTCAGGACATCAGAGCTTTCTCTGATATGCAGCATGTCTTTCTTGGGACTGAATTCTTCCTAAGCTGTGTTTGTTCTGTTCCTTTCCATTTGAAGGTTATACTCCCAGAGAGAGGTCAAAAGAAAAATCAAAGTTTCAGAATCTTTTATCACTTGGGCCAGTGCTGATTCCTTTCTTGCCACTATCTAAGCAATCTGCCATTGAGTTTGCAAGCCATATGATGGAGAGGAAGAGGAAGGGGATGGGGGTAAGGGAGGGGAAAGGAATGAGTTTGGGGATGACATAAACTTGGACTGTCCACATCACCCTTACTTAAGGGAAAGATATCTGCTCTCAGTATAGCTTGAGATATTTCTCTCCTATTATCCAGGACAATACCTTTATATCCTCTACTACTGTGTATTTCCTAATCTATGAAATAGGGCTATTTAGTGACAAACTGCATTTCCTTTTACCTTAGCACATTCCTAATATTAAAGCTTACTTATTATGCCTTCCATTTAACTAGTGAGACTAAACGTGTTGGAGACCTTGATGGTGCTAAGGAGTATACCTTGGGCCAAGAGTTCAAATGCCTCGACCTCAGTGTAAGTGTTTAAGGTTCTGCTCTGCCAGTTCACATCAAGAGGCAACACCACCACTAGCCAGAGTCTTGGAAAGCAGCATGCACTTGGAGAGAAACATTAAAGTGCTCTTTAAGTTGGTTCTATCATTTTCCTGATCATACGCAAGTACTTTGTCACAGAACCTTGATATGGGAACAGAGGCTGTGAGGTAGGAATGGGGAGTGGGACTAAGAAATGAGAACAAGAGTGGGATCCACAAACTTCTGTTAAACTGTTCCAAGCGCTAGGATTCAGACACCCTGCCCCAGAACCATGATGAATTTCACGAGGTCAAAAAATGTTAATAAGAAAGATATGTATGTATTTTCATTTTACTCACTGTTGAATGAATATATATATTCATATACATTTGGTACACTTATACACACGTTCTCACGTCTCAGGCTAAAAGCTAGACTCTTTCCGTGACCACGAAGCCACACTCATGCCCACTGCCAGTCCCGTCATACTGCCCTGTTCTCTCAGATTCTGTTTCCCTCTCTCCCTGATTATTTTAGGCTATGTGTTCTCATCTCTGAGTAATACATTATCTAGTTTAGCGTGCCTTTAACTTTACACAAATAGAATTACATTTTTCTGTTTTACTTTTTGATTCAATTTCATAATATTTACTTATGTTGCCATGTACTACAGCGGTTTGTTTAATCTCACGAGTATGTAATCTTCTGTTTACTCAGTAATATACTTTCCATTCTATTGTTGATGGATACTTGGGTTGTTTCTGGTATTTTGTTATCACATGAATGCTAGTATTGGCGTTTACAAAATGTTGTTGTGTGTTTGTGCTACATAATAATTACATTTGTTTTAGGGAATAGACTTTGATTCCTTTCCTCACCTTCTGCTCTCTCTATCCATTCCCAAAAAGTCTACCTCCGTTTTCTACCATGTCTCCTTTATTTTCCTCCATTAATTTATTATTTGGGTTCTCCATAAACTAATACCATTGCTATGGAAGTAAGTATGGAGATTCCTCAAAAAACTAAAAATAGAAGCACTATGTGACCCAGCCATACCTCCACCGAGTATCTACCCAAAAGAGTTAAAAATCATCATATTACAGTGATGCTTAGAGTGATACTTGTGTTGATAGTAGCGTAATTCACAATAGGTACATTTATGGGAAAAAGCCTTGATACCCATTAACAGATGAAGGAATGAAAGAAAAACTGGCACGCATGTGTGTGTGTGTGTGTGTGTGTGTGTGTGTGTGTGTGTGTATCATTCAGCCATAAGGAAAGATAAATTTGAGTCATTTGTAGGCAAATGGTCTTGAGATACAATGTTAAAATAAATCAGACACAGCACCTTATGAAGTCTCCTACTGGTATGTACCAGAATTTCTCTAGGTTTATATCAAAGAACAGGGTTGCTAGATCAAAAGTTGTTAGGTATTTTAATTAAACTGAAAATGTCAATTTAAAAAAATAACATTAGGACCAACATGTACTGTGTATGGGAGTTCTGATCGATTTACATTCTTGTCAAATTTGTTACAATTGGACTTTATAATTTTTACCCATCTACTGAGTGTAAAATATTTCATTATGATTTTGATTAGCATTTTACCACTTAATTAGACAAATCATTTATTTTGCCTTCTTGCAGTGCATTCATTTTTATGGACAATAGGATTGATCTTAAGATGCCCTTTATCTATTCTGGATACTATTTGCTTGACAATTGAGTATGTTTCACACATCTTCACTTAATTTATATTTTGTCTCCTTAATTATTTCACTTTGAAAGAGTATCTTAATTTTAATCTAGTTTCACTGGGTGGTTTATTTACACACACACAATATATTTCAGAAATCCATGGCTTGATCATTTATGTAACAATTTATTTTTATGAGAAAATATTTTTAAATTTGGTGTCTGATTTATCAGTTATTTTATTCTATAATTGTTAGTTTTGATGTCTTAAGGAGCAAAGATATCTTCTTTTATGTTTTCTAAAATCTTTAGTTTTAGGTTTTAATTTTAGTGACTTTTTCTGTGGTAAGAGTTTCAAATTTATTTTTTCCTATAAATGTATCCAGTTTCGCTAGTGTAATAAATGAAAAGACTTTCCTCATTTATCTTTGCCAAAACTCAATTGACTCCATAATTGTGACTATATTTTTGTGGAATTTCCCCCATTTAAAAAATTTATTGTTAATGAATATATGAAAACTTAATACTTGCATATATTTATGAGATACCATGTATTGTACCAATGTAAGTATATACCGTGTAATCTTTGAATCAAGTCAAACATATGTATCTCCTCAAATATTTGTTATTCCTTCAGAGAGAAAATCTTCAAATTCTTTTACTCTAGCTTTTAAATGGTACGGTGCACCATCACTGTGATAGTCACCCCACTGGGCAGCACCAGAGCTTCATTCCGTTACTCGCTCCTCACCGAGCAAACCCCTCTGAAGGCTGCTCCTCCTGCTCTCTCCCCAGCTTCGGGTAACCAACATGTTCCTCTCAACTTCTATAAAATCAACAGATTTCCACATATGAGTAGGTGGATACACTCTTAATACTTTCTCTGTCTTGTCGTTTTCATCCAGTGCAGCGTCCAGCACTTTTTCTTCTCCACTCTCTATCTCCGTTCTGGGTCTCTGGGTCTATATTAGACGAGTTGATGTTGTTCTTGTTCCTTTTCATTCAGTACTCCTCTCCGGTCTTGTGATGTGTAACTTCTGTTGTTCTGGCTCATTGTTTACGCACTCTTCTGCCATCTTTACTCTGTGGTTAAGTCATTCCATGAAGTTTTCGTTTCATCTGTGGCACATTTCAGCTGTAGAATTTCCATTTTGTTGATTCAGCATAGCCTTTATTTCTGTGGTTACATTCCCATCAATTCATTGTTAATTTTTTTCTCCGTAACCCCTGGGACAGGTTCATACTCACTGCTTTACCTTTGCCTACAGTTGTAACATCCAGACCATCTTAGAGTTGGGATCGACAGACTCATTTAATTCCAGGTTATGAGTCACACTTTTCTGTTTTTGAAAATGTCTTTTCATCATTGCTGGATATTAAGCATTATGAAAAATCTATAGAGGTGGGATTCTATTATTCCTTGAAGAATGATTTTTTTAAAACTAAGCTGGACTGAAGCTCCAAATTTTCTCTCTCATGAAGGGAACGGAAGCTTAAATCTCTTCCCAGTTTCTTCAGCTTCATGTGCATGTGCATGTGTGTGCATGTGTGCACGCACATTGTATTGTTCCTAACTCATCCTGAAGTTTTCCCTACACAAGGAGAATTAATAGTTTAAGATTTGGGGGCTGGGGATATAGCTCAGTGGAATAAGCGCCTGCCTAGCAAGCGCAGGGTCCTGAGTTTGATCCCCAGTACCGCCCAAAAAAAATAAATAAATAAATAGTTTAAGATTTGGGTAAATGTGCAGATCTTGAGATTCACCCTCTGTAGATGCCTGTTAGTATTTCTCACTCAATTTTTATCTTTTTCACCTGTTTCAATTTCTGTTCTCCAAAATATTAAACCAGTAGTGCTGTAGCCACCTGCTCGGGGTGATGTCCCACACTGCAAACAGCCATAGACTGAAACCACCCCTCCATAGCACACCTTTCAAGTGTTGATTCCCTGTTAGTCTTCTTCTGTTTTCCATAAGTGTCCCATTTTTCTAAAAAATAAATGGATAATTTTGAAAATGTTTTTCACATCTTTTAAGTATCTAAGGCAAGTTTAGTTTTGCCAAGCTACTTTGCTGATATGAGAAGCCAGAACAAATGATGTCTTGGTCAGGTCACATTTTCTGAGTGCTTGTTGATAGGTAAATTATTGTGTATTGATTTGTACTCAACACCTTTGTGTAAGTCTCTTCTTTATTTGAATAAATTAGTTCACTATTCATGTACAAATAATGCTACTTTATATTTTGCTAATGTATATTTTGTGTTTGTTTTGTATACTGCCACATTGCTGAAGTTGGTTATTCATTCTAAGAATTTTGGTGAAAGTATTGGATTGTCTATGTAGAGTATCACATCATCTAAAAATAGCGATAATTTCAGTTCTTCCTTTCCTGTATGTATCCTTTTTATTTCTTCCTTACCTTACTGCCCTGGGTAATGTTTTGGATACTTAGCTGGATAAAAGTGGTGATAATGGGTATTCTTGTTCCTGATTTTAAAAGGAATACTTTCAGGTTTTCCCCGTTTAATATGATTTTGGTTTGTCAAAAATAGCTTTTGTCAAATTCAGGTGTGGCCCTTCTATTCCTATTTTCTTCAAGGTGCTCATCATGAAGGGGTATAAGATTTTGTCCAAGGCCTTTTCTGCAACTAGTGATATGATCATGTGGTTTTTTTTTATCTTGCTTCTGTTTGTATTGACGTACTATATTTATTGATTTGCATATGTTGTATCATCCTTGCAATTTGGGGATGCAACCAACTTGGCCATGATGTATGATCTTTTTGATGATGTGTTGCATTCTATTCGACAATAATTCGTGGATTTTTGCATCTGTATTCACTACAGATATTTGGCTGTAGTTTTGGTTTTTAGCTGGGTCTTCATCTGATTTTGAAGTCAGAGTGATGCTGACTTCCATAGATGAGTTTAGAAACAATCTGTCCATTTCAAGTTCTTTAAAGAACTTCAGAAGTTTGGTGCTGTAATATCCTTGAAGGTTTTGAAGAGTTCAGCAGTGAAGCTGTCATACCCTGGGGTTGGTAGTTTTTTTATTACTGTCCTAATCTCATTGCTTGTTATTGGGTTGTGCAGCATTTTTGTGTCTTACTGGGTTAGCTTTGATAATTCATATGAGTCTAGGAACCTGTCCATTTCTTCAAGACTTTCCAATTTGTTGGAATACAAGTTTTCATAGTAGTTACTATCTTCTAGATTTTGGCATTGTCTGTTGTGATTTCATCTTTTCCTTTTTTAGAGAAAATGACCTAAGGTCTGTCTCTCTGTCTCTCTGTCTCTCTGTCTCTCTGTCTCTCTGTCTCTCTCTGTCTCTCTCTCTCTGTCTTTCTGTCTCTGTCTCTCTCTCTCTCTCTTTCTCTCTCTATATATATAATTTTGAAGAGAAAATAACAATAACAAAATAACAGCTATTCTGGGTCTGTCCTTTGAAAGAACCAGCTCTTTGATTTGTTGAACCTTGATACTGGTTTTTGTAGCCTCAATTTCATTGATTTCCAGTCTTGTCTTTACAATTTCCATCCCTAATTTTCGTTTGTGCCTGGATTTTTGTTGTTTCTCAAGTATCTTAAGGTTCCTAATAAGCTTATTTATTTGAGCTTTCTCTGTTCTCCTAATGTGAGCACTGATGGCACTGAACTCCCCCTTAGCATGGCCTTCCTTGTGTCCCAGACTCTCTGTGTTGTGCAGGCATTGTCACTAACTTCCAGAAATTATTTAATACATTTCTGCTGGTTTGGACCACCCCTGGTATGTGTATGACTGTCCTATAAGTTGGCTTGTGCCTCTGGTGGTATAAATGGATCTAATCACTTTTATTGGATGTTTTACTAAATAAATTAATAAAAGTCTATAAATAGACTGAATCTAGTTAGTAGCTTAAATTTGAATAAATATTGCCTAAATTAATGCCATTCATACCAATTAAAAATTATAATAATCAACAATCTATTTCATTAAATTAAAAGAAATTTGTTTATATTCATGAATAGTTTATCAATAATTAATTCTCTAAATTTTAACATGGAAATCTTACAAGTACTCCATTGCTGCTTTCTATTATAAGCATTTACAGCTGCTATACCACCAATTGACTGTATTACAATTTTATAGCATTTTAATGTTTTCCTTCAAGAACTATAATATTATGACATCTGGTCTACTAAATCAATGCTTTTATCTTCATTATTGTAAGGAAAGATCCCCTAAAAATCAGTACAGGCCACCCCATGACACACTCATGCATGTACCACTGGTAGTTCAAGCTGGCAGGAATGAATGGATTCAAACCAGAGAGGCTCAGACACGAGATATATGAACTACAGTCCATCATGAACGTGTGAATTTCTTCTTTGATTTTTTGTTGGGTGTGAAGAAGTGTTATTAATTTTCTAGGTACTTCTAAATTTTCTGTGGTTGATTTCTATTTCCACTGAACATTCATCTAATAGTACACACCAGTGATTTTAATTATTTTATGGTTTTTAAACAGGCTTTGTGGACTAGTATGTGATTTGTTCTGAAGAAAGTACCGTGTGCTGCAGAAAATAATGTATAGTCTGTTGTAATAGGGTGAAATACTCTGTAGATATCTAGTAAGTCCATATGTTCAATGGTGGCTCAGTTCTGATATTTACTTACTGATTTTTTTATTTGTTGATCTCTATCTTTGAGTAAGTATAGTATAAAGATCTGCACTATGATTTTGTTAGTACTTATTTGATTGTTTATGTTCAGCAGTATTTGTTTTATGAAGGTTGGCCCCCAATATTCAGTGCATAAATATTTCTTACTGGGTCTTTCCCTTAACTGGTATGCAGTGATCTTTGTCTCTTCCAATTAGTTTTAGCTTGAAGTTTGCCATGTCTGAGGTTAAAATTACCACCACTGGTTGCTTTGGGGGTCCTGGTACATGACATACTATTTTCTATCTTTTGATTTTTAGTCTGTGATTGTCGTTTTCGATTAGATGAGTTTCTTGAATGCAACAGACTGTTGCATTCTGATTTTTGACCCAGTCTGCCAAACTGTCTTTTCATTAAAGAGTTGAGACCATTAACACTGACAGATAGTACTGACAGATGTTGATTAATCACCACCATTGCACACTTTCTCGTTAGTTTTCTTTTTCTGACATTTTTTATTGTCGTTATTTTTTCATTCTGTTTGGGTTTTTGGCTTAATTGGTTTCATCATCTCTAACTAGGATATTCGTTAGTGTTTTCTGGAGTGCTGGCTTAGTATTCACAATTTTTTTGAGTTCTTTTTTTGTGAAATGTCCTTATTTCTCCATTTATTTTGAAGGAACATTTTGGTGGGTATGTTAATCTGGGTTGGAATCTGTTTGCTGTTAGGGCTTGAAATACTTCATTCCAGTTTCTTCTAGACTTTGTGTGGAGAAGTTGGCTATAATTCTAAGGGGCTTATCTTTATATGACTTTTATTGTTGCTGTTTTTCTGTGACTTTTAAAAATTCTGGATTTTTTAGATATATGGAAATTTAATGATGATCTGTCTTGGTGAATTATTTTTTCAACATAGTAATTTGGTGCTCTAGAAGTCTCACCTACTTTTATTTTGAACTCTTTTCTAATATTTTTAAAATGTTCTATTACAATGTCTGTAAGCAAGTGGACAATTTAACCCTGTGTTATCTTCTAGCTATTCTGTAACTCCAGTTATATGCAGTCACACCAATATCACCTCTGATCTTTCAAACCGCAAAACTGAAGCTAGCTGAGTCTCAGGGCTTTATCTTGCCAGCTTGCAGACAGAGTTTGACCCTGACCCAGTTCATGGATTAGGAACTCTTCCTGGCCTCCCTCCCACCCAGTTGTGATGGTGGAATCAGTGGGTAGGTTCACCGGCAAGTGAGAGGCTGCTCTCAGGTAGGTGTCCCCAGTGCGTAACTTTCACACACTCACGGGGAACCTGCAGGAGACAACAGTGACTGGCTCAGCTCTTCACTCTTGGAAGTCTGCAGATTCCTCAGGGTATGTGCACCTGCCTGCTGGAGTCCACAGTCTACAACGCTCTGCCAGGGTGCACATGAGGTTCTGTACCCCTTGTGAGCACTGGTGAGGCTTCTACAGGGAACCACAATGGCTGCAATTCCGTCTTAACCTTTATGCCAAAGAGCCCATGAGTCCGCACAGTTCCCTTCTTGTCTCAGGTGCAGTCCAATTGCAGGTGACCACTCGTGCTCTCCACAGAGGGTGTATGTTCTGATGCCTGAGGGGATATGCCAGTGTGCAAGGCAGGAACAGAGCCAACTTGGCCTGTGGCTGGTGCCTGTGACCATTCAGTCCAGCAGACATAGAAGATGCTTGCTAGGCAGTTTAGACCCACTACCTATGACTTAGCTGATCTACAGTCCCACAGAGCAGATGCCAGCCAGTCTGTGCATTACTCTGTTATTCTACACAAATGGGGTACTTAGCCGAGTGCTGGGGCCACATGTGCCCATGGAACTGTGGACGTCTGGTAGGCAAGTTCTTGAGCCATGCCAGTTCAACTAGGATGCCATTCACCTGTGTACCCGCTCTCTGCCTCAATACAGAGAATCAGCCCCCTGCTCACAGTACCAGCTGAAGTAGAGAGGGCAGGATTGCTGTTTCCCCAATGTTTGGGGGAAGGACATGTGGGAAAGAGGGTAGACACAAAGTCTATCCCAGGAATCCGGTCTCTTCTGTGCTAGATTGGCCCCTCAGACTTTTGCCTCACTGTGGAAGTGACTGCTTCTAGCGGAGTGGAGAGAGGGGCAGGTGAACATGCCATGGCTTCCTTCTTTAGTTGTCTGTTTGGATCTACATGTATCATCTTTTCTCAGTAACTTTCTGTTTCCAGGTGAGGGCCCTTCCCACCTTCCTAATACCTTCCTCTTCGGTGAATCTTTTCCTTGCCTCTCCAGTTCAATTCTTACCCTGCTCAGCCAGTTGAATTCTCCTCACCACACAGCTTTTTAAATGCATCGCTGGATATTATGTGCTAATATTTTGTTTTACACTATTGCATCTAGATATACAACAGATGCTCACCTATAACAATAATTTCTCCTGTTTTGTCTCCTGTATCAACATTTTGATAAGACCAGCCAAGTGTCATGATGTGTACCTACTGTCTCAGCTATGTAGGCCTAGAGGTTGGACACTGGTTACTCTGAGAAACATAGTAATAGCCCATCTCAGAGCACACACACACACACACACACACTCCAAAACCCAAACAAAACATTTTGGTAGTAACTAAATGATTCAAATCATGCTCCCTTTTCACTGTGTTCTATAATAGTTTAGGTAAATATAGAGATATTTCTTCTTTGGCTAACACAATTAGAAGAGGAAAGAAAAATTCCTGTGATATTTTTGTGGATACATTTTACAACAGATTCAATAGTTTGAATTGGCATAGAACTAGTCAGTTTTCTATTTCTTTTCTATTTAGATTTAATAACTTATTTGGGGATTCTCTGCCCATTTCATCTGTTTTCAATTTTATTGACATAAAATTCATCTTAGTATCTTTTTATTACCTTTTTAATTTCTGTAGCATTTGTGGCTTTGCCTTCTTTTCCAAGATTACTTAAACTTCTCTCTTGAATTGATGAACTCCACCCACTTTCATCAACTCAGTTCATCTTTACGAAGTGCCGACTTGTCATGTTGTTAGTCCCTGTTATTGTATCCTTGTTTCTTGTTTCATTGATATTGGTGCTTCACATTGTTATTTTCACCTGCTCTATCCTTTGGGCTATTTTTCTGCCTTTCTTACTAACTTCTTGAATTGGATGTTTGTCTTTTTAATTTCTAGTCACACTTTTTCTTCTTTCAATAAACATTCAAAGTTTAAAATTTCCCCTAAATCCTTGTGATGATGAAGCCTATAAAGAGTGTAAAACCAACGCACTCCTGGTTTTACCCTTGCCTTACTGGTCACCTTCTCCCTGTCCCCTGTGCTTATAACTCTTTCTGCCAATCTCTGAAAGGCAAAGTGCCCACAGTGTCAGTCTTAGATCTCTTTTTTTTTTTTTTGTGGTACTGGGGACTATATCTCTTTTCTTCTTTATCTTCACTCACTCCCTTGGCAGTTGTGATGGCTTGATGTACCCCCAAAGCCTTATGCAGTCATAGGTGGGGCTTTTCATAGGTGGCTGTGTCTAGGGTGTGTGATGATGAGATTAAGGATGTGATGCTGGGGTTAATGGTACAACGCTGGGATTAAGGGTACCCCCACCCTGGGTGTGAATGCTCACTGCCCTAGCCTGGATGGAACAGAAGGGACAGAAAGAGGGCTGCTGCTGTCTTTTGCTGCTTCCTGCCTTCTGCCTGCCCTGCCTTGATGTGGACTGTTTCTCCTCTGTGACGCCTCTCTGCCATGCCTCTCTGCCTTGGAGCCAGTCAGCTATGCACTAAAACCTCTACAAACTGTGAGCTATGGTAAACCTTTTCTCTTTTAACTTGGGTGACAGATATTTTGTCTTGGCAATGAGAAAAGTAACTAAGACAGCAATCTAATCCTCTGTTATCAGCTTCCACATCAATATACTACAAGCTACACAATTTTTACCTCTAGCCTAGACCCTTGTCTTGAAATCTAGATGCATAGATACACCCAAGTTTTCTACTTAGCTCTTAATGAAACTTCCCCAAACTAGAATACTGGTGATAGTTCTGAATACCATTCACAAAACATTTACTATGCTCCTCTCAACTGAGAGGATGTACTTTCTCTGGTTAGTGGTTGAGCTTAGCCTTGTGACTTGCTTTGTCCAGTGGAAGCTTAGCAAATATGACCTGAGCAAAGACATAAAATGTGTCTTTGCAATGTGCCTGTTTGCTTGGGGATTTGCTGTTGCTCTGGGTAACTCACTGATCCAAAATTAAAAGTGGCATATGGAGCAAAGCCACTCTGGCTGGTGTTTGAGGCCAACCTGCAAGTCCATATCCCAAGGCAGAGCTGCCAGTGCCCCTTGCAGACTTGTGAGCAAGGCCATAAATGTTTATTACCACATGCCGCTGAATTTAAAAGTGGTTTATTAGGCAGTGATAGCTGACTGATACACAAACTTGTACCTAGAAATGAGTGCTTACGTTAACAAAAACCTAAATAAATGGGCCTGTCTCAAGGAAACTACTAAATGAAGCTGAAAAAATGGTAACCTGTGCTGTGTGGTGGTGGAACATTTGGCAGAACACCTCTTGTGATGATCTGGAAAGCAGAAAATGGACCTAATGAGCTAGACAAGTCAGATGCAGAATTTTAGAGCAAAATGTGGAAGTACAAGCTGGCTTATATGTAACAAGACATTACTAGAGGAATGAGTTTAGAAAAGAATCAGCTTGGGCACAAACAGAATTAAGCGTGAATGTAAAAGTCTGAAAGCTTCAGAACCTGCAGGGCTAAAAGAATGAACCTGTTTCTTAACAAATCAAAATGTGACCGTTATGACACAGTTTCAGGAGAAATGCTCTGTCCACAGTGCTGCCTCTAAGACATGGCCCCAACTCACCTTGACAGTCCGGCTGCAACACCATTCACTGAAACCTCCCAAAGGATGTTTATGTCTATACCAGACAGTGGTTAGAAAATCTAGTCATGCAGTTCGACAGAATTCTGGTGTTGACAAAGCACCAGTCATTAGGTTCAGTGAAGGGCAAGGAAAAAACATGTACCTGAAACAGAATTGTTGCCATAGTATGAATATAGTGTCCGTGCATGCCATTGACTAAAATCAAATGCACAGACAGACTAAAAAGATTTCGGGAGTTCTGTTGCCAAAAGTGTTGCAAGCCTGTACTGAAAGAGTCTAAGACTGAGAGGTGTCATAAGATCTCTGGACTCCTGATTTCCACAGGCAGAAAGCAGACTGAAAGCCGATTAGGTTCCAAAAGGGTCAAAGAGTCTCGTGGATAAAGAAAGGTCACTCAGACAGTGAAAGGAAGAACTGTAGCCAGGAGGAGACTAGATCACCCTGCCCAGGGATCAGATCTGGGCCTCATTTTGGAGAGATGCCTTCCCATTGAGGTAGGGGAACTGAGCAGTATTTTAGAATGCTAAAGACTGTTGACTTCTCTGTCATTTTAAAAATAGCAGTGTCTGTTGTGGTTGTGCCATCTTTGTTCAGTCACATAATGGTGGGCAGTGAGCTTGCTGTTTGGAGGGGGCGGGAGGTACCAGAAACTAAACTCAGGACCTTGCACTTGCCAGGCGGGCACTCTGCCACTGAGCTATGTCCCCAGTCCAAGCTTGCTATTTTTAATGCATAGACCTCTAGATCAATAATCACATATTCAACTTTATATAAATTATAAGGTCCTATAATTTTCAACTTTGTCATAACTCAGTGAGACTTGGGGGATATTTGGAAGAGGAGGCACATTTCGTACATGTGAGGGACCTCAATACTTACAAGTAAAAGAACAGATTGAAATAGAATCACTACGCTCTCACTTCTCATCCAGGTGTAAAATGTGCCAAGATGATACAACTTGATGTCTTGCACTTCTGGCACCATCATAAGAACAAGCCCTGAGTGTCCCAGTCATCCTAGGTGAGTGAGGGACGCAAGAAGCAGAGCTGCAGGGAGCACGTGGGCACAGCCTTGTTGGGCTGCACGGGGCCTAGGCTACCCACTCGTGCAGCTTACTTGTCCTTTTGTTGTGCTTGTTTCAGCCTTAGCTGTAACTTCTTCCTTATTGTGATTTCTGCTGAGCCCACCTGCCATCATTACCCGGGACGTCTGACTGAAACTTAACCAATGATGGGAAGCCCTAGATGCATGGTCATTTGTGTCCCATGTTCCAGTATGGCATAGGTACAAGGGTCCAATAGCATGTCAGGAGCTATTTTTTCAGCTCCTGACAGTGCTGTCCTACAGAAGGCACAGTCTACCCCCATAATCTCAGGGATCGGTGTTATGATTCTTTCACCAGGTCTTCCCATAAACTGAGCTGCATATCTTACTAACACTCACACCTCCAACAACATGTCTTTGAGATTGTGGGGTGCAAGAGGCAGCACTGTTCACAGACAGCAAGGATCCACTGCTGAGTCCTGTCTGCTCCAGCCCCCTTCACAGTTGGCATCTTTCCATATCTCCTAGGACATGGTGTAAAGAAGCATTTCTAAGTGTAAACACAGTATTTCCTTATTTGTCAAGGGGTGCAAGACATAGAAATTCGTGTTTACTTTGGAGAGGTTTCCTGGAATTCTACTGGTCACTGAACCCCTAGCAACTTATAAAGTGGCAACTTATCTTTGTAGAATTTATCTCTTATCCTCTGAAGTGCATTGTCTTATTAAGACTTCCAAGCATGGTAACCACCTTTGCTTACATTGTTTGAGCAGCATGATGTCACAAATGTATTGGAAAATTGATATCCTGCCATGCGGCCATATGGTCTAGATCTCTTCAGATTATGTGATTAGTGAGCACAGAAAACTTAATACAGCTCTGGCATAAGAATTAAAATGAATGTTTCTGCTCATTCTATGTTAATGTGGATAATTCCTGGTCTTGTCTTCTGACTAGTGAAAACTGAACTTGCTAAGTTAGTGGCCACAGTACCACAATGAGGATGACAGTCAGGGCTATCCTTGGTGGAGATTGTTATTATCTACAGTGGTTTCTTCAGGGTGCACTGGCAAATAAAATAGAGCTAGAATAGGAATCACTACTCCTACAATCTTTAGATAGTTAATGATGGCATTAAATTTCTGTCACTGCAGAGTAGGAATAAAAAAGCACTGAGTAGGAAAGTATCCTGGGAGACTGCAGTGCAACTCTGAAAAAGTTTTGGCCAACCCCATGTTGGCCAATATTTTAGTCACTTTCCTATAGTTGGAACAAAATATTCCAACTCTCAAAACTTAAAGGAGAGGTTTGTAAAGTGGACAGTTTCCTGAAGGTCCAGTCCATGGTCAGCTGGCTCCAAGGCAGAAACAGCAGGATGGAAGGACCTGGTGGAGAACAGCTGCTCCAACCATGGCAGACAGGAAACAGAGTAAAGGGAGGCATCAGAGACAAAAATACATTTTTCTAGGCCACACCACTGGGGACTTGCCTCCTCCAACCAGGCACCCCTGCAAGCAACATATTCGGCTATGAACTCATTAGTAGGCTAATCTACTGATAAGTGTTGCATCTTCATGAGCCTCTGGGGGACATTTTAGATTAAACCATAACCATCAGAAATAGCCAGACCTCAATTGCCTGCTGCACGTATACCCAGTGTTTAGTTATTCAGTGGAACTACTGGAGGAGTAGCTTAATTACTGTGGTGGATTAAATAACGGTCAACTTGGAACACCTAGCTGAATTGAATCAGCATGGTGCTGGATATGGGAGGCCCACCTGCCTGTTGTTGCCAGCAGCATAACAGCAGAACTGGAGGGGAAGATGGTGAGCTATTTATTCTCCTGGAGGAGATTGTCACCCTGGTTTTCCTGATATGAACTCAACTGTTCTCCTCATCAGAGGAGCTTGGGTCCTCACCGTCACTGAGGATGGCTATGGCTCTTTTCAGGGGTGGTTTTGTCCTTACCTTGAGCATTGCTCCTTGGCTCCAGTGCAGATCCTTCAGCCTGCCAATACAGATCCTTCATCCTGTTGGCATAGACTTTCTAGCTTCCATCACTGTCCTTTGAGCCTTCCTAGTGCAGATCCTTGTTACAGACTTGCATGAGACATTGTTGCGGGCTCTAGGCCTCCAGCTGACTCGTGGAGGACACTGCCAATGGGGTCCAGGCCCTCAGCCAGATTCTTCAGGTCTCTAGTGTGTGGACAGATCTCCTCCATTCTTCTGTATTTGACTCTTTGGGTGAATATTATAAAATAATCCTATGAATTGTGTGTCCTGTATTAAATCTTTTCCCTTATAAACATTCATTATGTCAATTACCATAGCAGGTCCCCAGACCATGGCAAATGGGACTTAGGATTACAGGTACAGAGAAGGAAGATACGTAGTGTAAGTTTAGTGTGATTGTTGAGCTTAGGATGAATAAGGATAGTATTATTCCTTCTAGGCATAGGAGGGATGATATAATATGGGATGGATAAATTATTGCACCTAAAAAAGAGATTGTAAAAGCAGTAATTAGACTTAGGATAGTTGGGAGCATTTTGGTAGTTATGAAATAAACATAATTTAGTGAGTCAAAATCATTTGTTTTTATTTAAACTAATTACCATGATCATTTCATTCTAGGCCTTTTTGTAGTCATTCGTAAGTTAGGTCTAATGCTAAAACTAGGATTAGTGTAAGGACCGTTAGTTTAAGGTCTGTTACTTGGGAGGGCAATTTCTAAGTCAAATAGGAGAAACGTAATGGCAATTAAGACAAATTTTATGGAGAAAGGTAGTCGTGCAGATTCTGTGGGGTCAAATTCACACTCGTATGGGCTAGCTTTTACTGTGTAAGTGTTAATTTGAGGGAAGCAGAATGCAATGGTGATTAGTGTTATAGTTAGAAGGTAGTTAGCTGATCCTGAAATGAAGATGTTTATTACTTTCTTCCGGTAGTATATTCGGAATTCAATGATTGGAAGTCAGTTGTATTAATTATACTAAGAAAGTATGAGCTTCATCAGTAAATGGAAATATAAAGGAATAATCATACTACGTCAACGAAGTATCAGTATCAAGCTGCAGCTTCAAAGCCAAAATGGTGTTTTGATGTGAGGTGATAGTTGAGTTGTTGGAGAAGACGTACTGTGAGGAATGTGGTTCTGATGATTACGCGGAGTCTGTGAAAGCCTGTGGCTACAAAGAAAGTAGAGCTTTACACTCCATCGGAAATGGAGAGTGAAGTTTCGAAATACTCTGATATTTGAAGCAGGGTGAAGTAGATGCCTAAGATAATAGTAATAGTGAATGCTTGGGTTATTTGTTTGTGGTTTCCTTCCATTAGGCTGCGATGTGATCAGGTAATTGAGACTCCCATGGCTAAGAGTACGGATGTGTTGAGAAGTGAAACTTCCAATGGGTCAACGGTAAAAATTCCTGTAAGTGGTCAACATCCTCCTAGTTCAGGGGTAAGAGCTAGGCTTGAGTGAGAGAATGCTCAGAAAAATCCTGAGGAGAAGACTTCTGAGACGATAAATAAGACCATCCCATAGTGTAGACCTTTTTGGATGGTTATTGTGTGGTGGCCTTGGTAAGCTCCTTCTCATACTATGTCACGCCATCATTGATACATGGTAAGGATGCTGGATGCTATGCTTAGGACAAGGAGAGTATTTGAGTTAAAGTGGAATCGTATTACCAGACCTGATGTTAATAATAGGACTGACAGAGCTGTTAGTGGTCAAGGGCTTGGGTTAACTATGTGATAGCCTTACGATTGATGGGTCATTAGGTATTGTTGTGTAAGTAAAGGCTAACTAAGAGTGAAAGATTCTTTCTTGAAGGATAACCTGAGGAGTACCCTTCCATAAGTACCACAGTGCCTTAACAGAATAGGCCCAGAGAGCTTTCCAGTTCAGGCATATCCACAAAATCAAATATACATTCTTCGCTGTCTTTATTGCAAGCCTACTGTGTATCAAATAGTCTTTAGTTCAGTAATACAAAAATGACTAATACATTGTCTGCCTTGCTGATCAACGTCTACAGAGGACTAAGGCACATAAAACATGAATTATCTCACAATGCTAAAATTAGATCAGTACAAGTATATATAACAGTCTCTAGGTACATAAATAAGAGATTTAGTCCTTCTGCTTTGGACAACCAAGGACAGCTTCATGGAGATAGAGCCTTTGAAGGAAGAGCAGGAGTTTGTCTGGCAAGTCACGAGGCCAGGGCACCTCCACCGAGGGAGCCATATCTCTAGAGTGATTAGCACAGTCACTTATCTGTTTGTCTTGGTTACTTTTCTCTTGTTGCTGAGACAAAATACCTGACACCTAGAATTAAGAAAGGAAAGGTTTATTTAGCTCACAGTCTGTGGAGGTTTCAGTCCATACTCAGCTGGCTCCACGGCAGAGTGGCACACGGCAGAGGGCAACACTTCATGGCAGGAGACAGCAAAAGCAGCAAGAGCAAAGGGGAGGAGTGGCCACAAGCAGCCTCTTTCTCTCACGTACATATGCAAACTATCCACCCCAGGGCAGTGTAGCACTCATACCCATGAATCCAAAACTCTAGAAGCCCACCCCATAACTGCATGTGGCTTTAGGGGACACCCAGACATAAACCATAACACCATGGTAGGAGCCCACTGACTACTTCTGCATTAAGTATGGTGCTCAGGGGGGAATTTAAGTTGCCAGCAGTAGAAATTTTCTCAAGTAAATGTGAACTTTTAGAGGATCTCAGAAATCTTGCTGTATCCAAAATCCCAAAATTCAAGGAATATCAGTACAGCTGGGTCCCATCGGAACTATAGCCAAGCAATGGGAAAGTTCCAAAGTTGGGAAAGTGATTCTCTGTGCATCTCTGTGTCTCATGGCAGTCACAGGCTTCTGCTTTCCTCTCTGTATCTGATTTATTTCCTCCTCTCCTCAAATTAGATCCACTACTTATTCATCATCCATTCCTCAGAGCAGTCACTCCACATCCCCATTTACATAAACTTCTAGCCAGCCACAACACCTATTAGCAACACACTCTACACCTCTGTGTATCTTAGTGTGATGATGACCACAACTTCCTTTGACATTCTTTAAAAGTAAGATGCATTGATGGTTTGCCAGAAACATGGCCAGATGGATAAATCTGTGTTAAGATAAAAGAAGTAAAATGTTACTTATAGAACTTCATGGTGGGATGATAGGTATCTAAGGTATAATTCTTTCAGCTCTTTTTAAATGTTTGAAAATTTTCATAATAGTGAAAGATGGTGGGAAAAGAACAAAATTCCAAAAGAGAGAATCTGGTCGGCCCAGGTTATCTCTGTGCTGGGCCAGGTAAGTCCCAGGTCAGGCAATAAATTGACAGCTGCCTTTTGGTCAGAGGTTTATTTCTGGCTCCATCACCCGCAGCCATGGAGTACGAAATCACACAGTAGGGAAGGCTGCTTCCTCAGGGGGCCGTGTGCAAGGCTGCCACTGAAACACACCTCCACACCAGATTTAATGGGAATAAGACAACAATAGACAGAGGGACTAGATTTTACCATGCTCAAGATGAAAATGCTCTAAGTATGTATGTAAAACTCTGGGAACTAAGGGGAGAAGGAAAATTATATAGTCATTTCAAATGCTGCTCAGAAAAGAGGACAGTCCCTACCTTCTGCTTACCAACACAGCCCTTCCCTCCACTACAAATTTTATTGCCCAGAGGAAATGCATCCCCACTCTCAGCCACAGGCAGATTGCTTTTATCTGCCAGGAAGTGGTGAGCCTTGATTTAATGATCTCTTAGGTAAGGAATGGAAGGAGATAGAAGCGAGGCCAAAGTGGGGAGAGAGGGTGGCAGGCAGCAGGAGAAACATGTAGGATAAAACAGTTTCTATCCACTGACAAAATATAGACGGTGAACTCAGAAGTTTTCTGCCATAATAAACAAGAAGAAGAAGTGCAAGAAGTGGACATATAACTTTATGACCTGTGAAATTGAATTGCCTCTTACAGATTTTTACCTTTTGGTGGACAATGAGGAACTTCGTCATCTCAGGCAGAGATGGGTCATAAAAGCCACTGGAAGGCAAAGAATCAGGCCTGTCTGATTAGAATCCAGGAGGCCTTGGTTTCCATGCCAGATTTTATGTATTGGAGCTTCACCCACAGGAAGCAGTGACTCTGTGAATTACAGCACCTTTCAACCTCAGGAGCCACGTCTCACCGACCCTCATAAACACCAGGGGGAGACAAGGCCACCCTCTTAAATCAGTACCTAGGGAGGGACAGTCAGTGCCAACACAGCAACTTGGCAAGAAAGAGAGCAGGACACCTCACACACACACACACCATCTACTGATGACAGCTGAACCCAGGTTTGCAAGATTTACGGCAGCTGAGTGGAGTTTCCCTCACCCACCACCTTTGACCTGCTGGGGCTGTGAGTATGGCTCCTCTCACTGCACAGTGAGTACACCATCCCTCCCCAACTTCTTTCTGTACTCACTGAAAAGGGAGGAGTTGGGGTGTGCAGGAAAGACAGTACCAGTGTGCAGTCCTGTCAGTGACTGATGAGAGCTCCAAGCTCTAAGTCATTTCATTTGCTTACTCTATCTTCTTAATATTTTCTGAATCCTGTACCTATTCTGTATGCCCCTGGCCTTACCTTCTTGCCATCACTGTCCTAGTCTCTTGCTTGGATTAGTGGCTGCCTAACTGTTTCACCTGGCCCTGGAATGCCTTTCTCAAACCATGTTCTATGAGTATGAAACCTTTGAAAGAAAATGATGGCAAAGGCTTTACCCTGCTCAGCATCTACCTTAGTCACTTTCCTGTTTGCTGAGGACACCCATAACTTAGTACCTCACACCCACAACTTAAAGGAAGAGAGGTTTATTTTGGCTCTTGTTCATAGCACATGGTCTGCTGATTCCAAGACAGGGTGGCATGGAAAAGGGGCGCTGGTGGAGGAGAGCTGCCCATAGTATGGCAGACAGGAAACAGCAAGAGTGAAGGGAAAAACCAGGAAGGAAGATGCATGAGACTGGGGATATAGCTCAGTGGAATAAGTGCCTGCCTAGCAAGCGCAGGGTCCTGAGTTCGATCCCCAGTACCGCCAAAAAAAAAAAAAAAAGAAAATTGTGCAGGAAGATGCAGCCTTCTGTGTTACGGCCATAGTGATGCACCTCTTCCATCCAAGCCCACTCCTAAGGGCAAATCAGCTTTAAACTCCTAGAACCCAATCACTTTCCAACTTACAATTACATGAGGGTTTTGGATGAACCACAACACTCTGCTCCTGACTTCCTAAAGGTAGATGACCTCATGCACATCTCTTTATGTGTATTTTTAGTCCATCTGTAAGAGTTACCAAAATCCTAACCGTTCCAGCATTGCCAAAAAGTTCAACTCAAAAGTCTCCTCTGAGGCTTAAGGCAAACTCTTAGTTGTGAGCCCTGTAAAAATCAAGAAGAAAGTAAGAAAGTTAAACACTGTCAATGTGCAATGTCACAAGGCAAACATTCTCATTGCAAAACAGAGGGAATGGGGGGCATAGAAGGCAATGGCACCAAAGCAAGACCAAAAACCAGGAGGGTTGTATAGTATATAATGCCTCTATAATCCAGTCTATACTGTAGCTCTATGTCCAGCATCCAGCATGCAGAGCAAGTTGTGGCCATGAAATGTAACCTCCAAAGTCCTTGAATGGCCTGTCCCTATGGCCTTTTCAGTGGTTGTACCCCTCACAGCTTTACCCTTGGGCTGATTTTGCTCATTCCTAGCAGCTTCCCTGAGACATTTCAAATTCCTGGCTTCTCTAACATTCTGGAATCTCCACTGCATTTTCGGCTTCACTCTCACAGCTTCCTGCTCTGCCTTCTCAGGAGCACAATCCCTGACTTGGCAGGCCTTTTCTGAAATCTGAGTGGAAGTCTCCATAACTCTATAACTTTTGGATTCTGCATGCTTGTAGAACCAGCATCACATGGACAATGTCAAGGACTGCTGCCAGCTTCGGCAATAGTGGGACTCACTTATATCATGGCAAGAGAGGTCTCTGAGTGCCTGGATAGCTGGGCACTATAAACCAAATCCCAGGAAACAAATTCACTAAGTCATAAACATTCTGGAGCATGGTTTCCTGGATCTCTCTTCTCAAAGTTTTTCACTTTTGCAATTTTGAGCCTTTGAAGGGCAGGACCTTGCTGGTTCTTCACATGTGCTCAAGCCATTTTTCCTATTGTCATGATCCAAAGTACTTGGCTTCTTTTTAATCTTCTCCATAACCAAGCTTTTCTCAGCCAAAATTTTACAGGGTCAACTTTACAGGCATTTCCTCTCTGGTGCTTCTCAAACATTTTTCAATCACTCAGTTGTGTCATTTACTCTTGATTCTCAATATCAACTCTGCTTAAAGCCCCCAACAATACTCATGCCACACCCTGAATGTAGGACTCCCTTGAAATATCCTCCACCAAATTAAGTAGTCTGCCACCCTTAGTCTCTATCTCCCACCATGTCTGGGACATGAGTAAAATGTAGACAAATTTTCTGCTCAAGCATACATACATGGCATAGAATCTTTGTTCTCAGTGGAGCACCCAATGGAGTTTTCATTCTCAGTGGAAATCTTCTGAAACTTATCTTTATCATTTGCCTTTTTATTAGCATCTGTTTTTCTGAGCTTTGACCAGAATCTTCCACTGACTCTACTTATAGCATTCTAGGATTTTGGCAGTGAGCATCTGAAAACCTATCCAGACTGCTAACTGGTTCCAAAGACTTCTGAACAATATGGTCAGACAGCCCCTCAGCAATGATCTCACTCTTGGTACCAAAATCTGTCTTGGTCAGTCTCTTCATTGCTGGGACACAAAACCCGACATTCACAACTTAGAGGAGGAGAGCTTTACTTGGGCCCATGGTCTGCTCATTCCAAGTCAGGATGGAATGGCAAAGGAGTGCTGCTCATGGCATGGCCTATAGGAAGCAAAGACAGTGAAGGGCAGAGCTGGGAAGGATAACATAACCTTCTGAGCCACACCCACAATGACTCACCTCTCTTGACTACACCCATCTCCAAAGAGCAAATCAACTATAATCTAATCACCTTCCAAAGGTCCTGCCTAGGATTTCATGAAGCTTTTGGGAACATCTGGATATAAGGTATAGCAGCATCCTCCAGTGTATTCCTTTCTCTTAAAGACAAAGTTCAAGCTGATGGACTTAGCATTCAGTCTTCTGTTACCTCCTCATGGAAACCACCCTGAATCCCAAAAATGAACTGAGTTCTCTTTGTTGGTGCACTCAGATCCCCCACATATACCTTTGGTACTGCAGTGACAACACAGATGTTTTGCCTAGTGTCACAAGAGATTGCAAGGTTTGCTAAAGAGAAAAAGAGGATTTTTTTCTTGATTAGAAAAACAGGAGGTGACATATGACTAGTGAGAGGGACAGATCCAAGCTGAAGGTTTTGTCTGGACTCATTACAGAGGGAAATAAAGCCTTGTAACTATCCATGCAGTCTCCTTCTATTCTAGCCAGAAAACAAATCCAGCATATATAAACTCTGTACTCCAGGGCTTGGAATTTGGATGTAACTTGGTTTCCTTGGAGCTGAAAGAACAACAGAGAATTTCTGAAAAATTTCAGAGAATTTTATGAGAAATGAAAGGCAACTGAAAGTCTAGAAAGGGAGGGCTTGGAAAAGATGCGACTTGAGGACAAATAGGGAAAAGGAAAGCCTGAGAGACCAGAAGCTGAAACCAAAATCATGAGTTAGGAACAAATGTGATAGGGTGGCTGGGGTGGGAGAGTGGCCTGACCAATGTGCTCCAAAGCCAGATAACCAAATAGCAGCTGGTCTCACCGAGGGTAAGTGGATGCATGGTGGGTAGATGAGTGAGGGCATCTTAAAGAGCTACTACAGCAGATAATACTCCAGCAGAGGCAAAACATCTCAGGGTCTTGCAAGGAAGGCCCCACATGAAAAGAAATATTTATCATGAAATTAGTGAAACCTTTCAGGGCTCTTTACTTTCATGGGTCCATTTTAAGACCCTAAATATACTTTTTTACTTGTAATTTTATATTATTTTCCATGCATTATCTTCAGGCCCCACAAAATCTGAATTATTTCTACATTTTATCATAGCCAAGTTATGAATTTAATAAGGTTAGCTAAAGTTTTCAGTCTCAAGCGTAAAAGTACTTACTCTCCATTAGAATAACTCCAAAGCTAGGAGTCAATAAATCCCTAACTGAAACTGCCAAGTCAAAGGAACTTGAAATCTAAGCAAAGGAAATGGGAATCTGAAGATTGAGGAAGGCTCTTTTCTCCACTGTCATGGTTCGGGGGACACTGCAAGAGGAACAAAATAATACAAGACACATATTTTATAAGATTATTTATAATAGTCACCCAAAGAATCATACACAAGAGAGTGCCGAAAGTCTGTCCACGAACTAAAGACCAAAGAATTCAGCTGAGAACCTAGAGCCCATAACAATGCCTCCCATGAGTCCAACTGGAGGCCTAGAGCTCATCACAACATCTCATGCACACCTGTTTCATGGATCTGCGCTGAGAAGGCCCAAAGGTCAGTGGTGGAATCTAGAAAGTCTGTGCCAGCAGGATGAAGGATCTATGCTAGCAGGCTGAGGGATCTGCGCTGGAGCCAGGAAGTAACACTCAAAAGAAGAACCAGAGCTTCCCTGGAAAGTACCACAGCCATCTTCAGCAATAGGAGATCCTGAGCTCCTCTGATGATCAGAACAGCAGAGTTCCCATCAGGAAAGCCAGAGTGACAAGCTTCTCCAGGAGACTGAGAAGTGCAACATCTTCCCCTCCAGAGCCAGGAAGCAATGCTCAGAGTGAGGACCAGAGCTGCCCTAAAGTGAACTGAAGCCATTTTCAACAACAGCAAGGCCCAGAGCTCCTTGGGGGAAGAAAACAGCCAAGTTCATCAAGAAAGCCAGTATGACAAGCTCCTACCAAAAAACCAATAGCTCCTTACAGCTTCTCTTCATTTCCAACAGGCTCCCAACAGCCTTCACTCAGCTCCCAACAGCCTCTCTTCTTCTCCAGTTCTGCCCCTTATGCTGCTGGCAACAATCCCCAGGCGGGCCTCCCACACACAGCACCATGCTGACTCAGTTCAGCTGGGTGTTACAAGATGACCACTAGTTGTCAGTCCACCACAGGCCACCAACAGTTGGCACTCATGAGGCCATAGTCATCACCAAGCTCATCAAGTGATGTTGCTGGTGCTTTGGAGCTTATAAATAAGAGCACAAGGAATTTTACCCAAAAAACAAAAAGATCCAACTAAGAAGTTAAGAGGGAGAGAAAGGAAGAAGTAGAGGAGAAGAGGGAAGAAAGACAACATAAAGGATAGAACAGAAGAGGGAAGATGAAACTGATAAGAAAGCAATGTAAGAATAGAGATACAGTGGAAACCTGTAAATAAATTCTTTCAAGAGAGAAAGACTAAAGGATAAACTCAATTTAATTTTAAAACAATGAACTTCACCTGTCAAATAAATCTCTCCTTCAGTGAAAAAGCAAGTAGAATAAAAATCAACATGTAAAGAAATTCAAACGGAAGAAGAACAAAGCTTATTAACAACTTAGTAACAAAACAACACGCTTGGGTCAAGGTGGTGTTGGCCCAGCCAATTCAGACAGTGAGAGACTGGGGCAAGAATCCCACTCAAGGTACAGTGTGTGTGTACGTGCGTGTGTGAGAGAGAGAGAGACAGAGACGGAGATGGAGACAGAGGGGGAAATCAAGTTATATAATTAGAAGCTCATGGCTACCTTACATGTGTGACATGAGACTGGAATTGACACCCTGGGGACATACACTGTCTACATTTCTATCATTAGAAATATACACTGGAGATTAAAAACATATTTCTTGTGGTCTCCACACAATGGCAAATGCCCTTGATAGGAACAACACAATAAAGAAGCAGCTTTCCATAAATTGAAACAACATGAGGACTGAATTTTTATGGCAATTGGAGGCCTCCAGTGAAGCCCTGGAGGAAAAGGAAATTCAAACTCAGCTTCTGAAGTTCCTGTCTATCACATACATATACACCATCACATGCTATGTAGAATATTTTAGTTCCCAGGCAGCTTCCCTTACTTTACTATTCTAAAATGTATTTAGTCAAACTAACCCAGGGGCATCGGCAAAATTGCCACAAGAATACACAGGTCGCCCCACCTGCATGTCGCTGTCTCTGTCACATTCTCCCCTGAGGAGTTGCTGAAGCTTGTTTCCCACCCTTGGCTTGGCAGCCACTGGAAAATTGACAAAAGAGTGAAAATAAAAAGGCAAAGTCTTATTCTCATTTTAGCATTAGAAGAGCAAATGTAAAAGATGAGAATCAAAGGGGTTTTTATGTGAGATGCTTGATTTTGAGGAGGAGGGAAATGTGGGATATCTTAGTCCCCTTTCCAGCTCAGTGATGGTAAAAATAAAGTTCTGGGATGATCTATAATGTAAAAGTTGGGAGATGACTTTGTTTCAGGAGGAAAAGCAGCTCTGGAACTTATGACTGCCAGACAGTCTTGCAGGCTGCTCGTAGGAGAGGAAGGCTTGGCAATGCCATTGCTCAGGGCCTGGGGAGAGTAATGGGCAAGGAAGAGAGGGCTGTACACTTGTAGACTTGACAGGATCCTCCATCAAGTACAGGACCGCTAAGCAGGTGAGTGGCCCGAGTTGCAGGGCAAAGGAAAGCACAGCACACAGCACACCAGCCTCACAGTGAAAGGAGGCTGTGGGACCCAAGGAAATAAGAAGGTGAAATAGATGTCACTGTAGAAAAAGTAACCTTTGACTCACAGACTCTCAAAGGTGGAAATGATATTTACTCACCCCATCTCCTCATTCTACAAATGACAGAATTAAGCTAGTGGTGATTACTCATAGGCACTAAGCACCAACAGTGGCACCAGGTGATTGTATATGCAATACACAGAAATTATCCCATTTACTCTTCACCCTGCTTCTATAACAGAGGCCTTATTATCAGAACTTTACAGATGACTGAGCTGCAAACAGAGTTTGTTACAAAGGCTTATTTAAGTAGCTTGTGCATGGTCACTTGTATGGAGGATGATTGGTGGCCGACATTGGCTCTTGAATCCACACTCCTCACCTCTCAGCCTCTGCACCAAAGAGGCGCAGAAACACACACCAAGGCCAGCTGGGGCTGAGCCAGGCCCCACTCCAGTCTCCCAATTCCTGATGGAGACAGAATCTTTAGGTCACCAATGCCTACTGCTCCCCACTGAGACACAGGCAAGGAGTCTCCATTATTTCTTCCAGATGCTCATAATTCTGCAGTCTGGGCTGAGAATTAGAACAGGACTTCATCGCTCACTCAGCCTTGCCTGGGAATCCCCTGAGCTGCTGAGGGGCATTTGCTGGTGTTGGTGACAAAAGTTCCTGGCATTGGGGAGAAGGAGCTTTGGTTCATAACGAGGAACACCAATTGGTCACTGAAACCTGGACACTTGTCAGAATCAGGGTCTTGGAGTTCTCCCCTGGCAGTGTGCAGCTGGCTGTTTTTTTACTCACAGATGTTTTTGGGATGAGTGACGCTAAAAACTCCTGGGGTTCAGAAAGACCTTGAGGAGTCCTTTAGCCCATTGCCCTTCCTGCAGGCAGCATGGCATTTAAACTTGGAAAGTAATTTATTTTCTTGTTTTAGTAATAAAAATATCAACAAGGACTGCCACAATCCCCTAGTATTCAAAAGTTTCATTCTTCCTCAGGGTCAAAAACGTTCTATACATATATCACAAGACTTTCTAAGGAAACACAACTATTTCACTATTTCACTGAGTTCTCCCCCAGAAGGGGTATTAATTACGTACATAGCACAGTTCCAAGCCTGGGGCTCCACCTGTCCTGCCTTTGCTTGGGTAATAAGAAACATTCAGACATCTCTGACATAAGGAATCTACCTAGTTGAGAACAGCCTAATTAGTGGGTCATCACAGTCTGAAATGTGGTCTTTAAGAAACATTCATTTGGCATATATATACAATGGAGTATTATTCAGCTGTAAAGAAATTTTGTCATCTGCAGGAAAATGGATGGAATGAGAGATTATCATATTGAGCAAAATAAACCAGACTCAGAAATACAAATCTCACCTGTTCTCTGTATTACGTGGAATCTAAAAATCATGACATGAAAGGGGAAGGAGGACTATTATTATAGAGGATGAAGGGACTGAGGAATGGTCCCCTCTGCTGCTACAGTTGTCTCTTTGAGCACACAGCTGCAGAAAGGATGCACATGGGGCAGTGAGGGAGGAAGAACACACTTGCCCAGCCAGCTAGATCAGCTCAATCAACCCTTGTGATCACTTTGATCACATGATGTCAAAACTGGATTGCCCTCACCTCTGACATTGAAGAAGTCTAACACACTGAGCCTTGCTTACCTGCTCTGGGCTAGGCTCAACAAAATAGGTAGTGATGGAGGTAATGCCGGATGTGATATTGAAGAGCCAGCCGATGCCAGTGATCACAACATGCAGGATATGCTCCCTGCTGTGAACATAGTGATAGGCATTGCTGAAGACATTAGCAACACCCTGTAAAGACAGAAAATTCAAATTGCTTTTTCTTTTTAAGATAGCAAAATAATTAGCAATGTATTAACTGTACTATCTTTTAAATTAATGACAATCTACTTCTTACAATTTATTCATCAGTGGCATAACATATTCTATTGTGTAACGAGAATCATCAAGAACTCAAAGGGTTTGGAGGCATAGGTACACAAGTAAATCCTAGATACTTGGCAGGAGAAGGCACCATTGCAAATTCAAGGCCAGTCTGAGCAACTTAGTGAGGCCTTGTCTCAGAAAGGTAGGGAGATGTCTGGAGATGTAGCACAGTGGTAGAGCGCCTGTAGGTTTCCATTTTCAGTATTGCAATAAAACCCAACCAAACAAAAAGAAGTAAGCTAGGAAGGCAGAAAGGGAGAAAAAAAGAAAGAAGGGTATAGTGTTGGTGTAGTGGTATATTCCTGTAGTCCCAATTACAGGGGAGGCTGAGGCAGGAGGATGGCAAATTCCTGCTAGCCCAGGAAATATAACAGATCTTTTCTCAGAATAAAATTGCAAAGGTGGAGAATAGGCTCTTGGGATACAGATCAGTGGTGGAGTGCTTACTTAGCATGTGCAAAACCCTGAATTCAATCTCAGGTACCTCAAAAAATATCAAATATGTAAACAGAGATGTGCAACATATGTTTTTGGCCCCTTTGTTAAAAATCAGAAGTCTGAAGGTAGATGTGCTTGTTTCTCTGTCTTCTGTTCTGTTCCATTGGTCTGCATGTCTACTTTTATATTAGTGTCATGCAGCATCCAGCATAGCTCTTAAGAAACTGCTAGGGGGAGGACCACAAAGAAATGGAGGCAAGAGAAAAAATGCAGAAAGCTGAGATCAGGTGGAGTTCTCAGAGAAAAGAACCACCCAGTGACTGACTGCAGTGCGTTTATTTATATACTGGGCAGCTTGATGTCAGGTGAACCCTAACAACTAGCTCACCTCTCCGGCCCTGTGGTCTTGAGGCCAGTTTGCTTGGCTCACCTTGGGCACTTTGGGGCTGAAACAGCTTGTTCACGTGGCTTGCCTTGGGTGATTTATGTTCTCAGGGCTGGCCTTGCTCCAGCCCACAAGTGTGCTTGATCTCCAGCTTCAGCCACCCCCCACAGTATCATGCTGTTTTTGTTTACTTTAGCTTTGTGATATAACTTGAAGTCTGGTGTTGCGGTGCTTCCTACTTTGGTGTTTTTGCCCAGAGTTGCTTTGTCTATTCTAGGTTTCTTCTGGTTCCACATGAATTTTAGTATTTTTTTTTCTAGTTCTGTGAAGAATGTTGTTAGGATTTTAATAGAAATTGCATTAAATCTACAGACTGCTTTTGGTAAGATGGTGAAAAGATGGCAGTGTTTCTGGGAATACTGGTTTACCCATGTGCAGATGACTGAAACTAGATTCATATCTCTCACCCCGTACTAGTATGAAAACAATGATCTAGACATAAAAGTAGAAACTTTGAAATTGCTGGAAGTTAATATGGGTAAATATTTGAACCCATACCCACAGGTAAAATCTTCCAGTAGCACAAGAAATAGTATA